>JAJMKP010000040.1:0-70528 GCA_030569295.1 Taiozyma yuanshanica | reverse complement strand
AAATAATAAAAAAAAAAATATAATTAATTATTAATTTAAATCTCTTCTTCTGAACTTGATCAAGAGGACCGGCGCTAAAAATAATACGTTCTGCAGTAACATGTGCTGGAACTATAGCAACACTTTCAGTTCTCGTTCGTTGTGAGAGTTGGACAGCAGGTAACTATTGTGCCGATAAATAAAGATACAGTCCTAAAGCATTCGATGATTGAGTAGATGAAGCAGTTTGGTTTGATAAATCTGATGAAAATATTTGGGAGTAAGCAAAGCAGCAGTAGACTGAGCTTCAGCAACGGTAGGACTTGATGTTTAGTTCAAAGTGAGCAGTCGCACTCAAATTTTGAAGTTTAGAAGTCTGTCTTTTGATGGCATATCACTGAACAGAATCATGCACTCCTTAACAATGTTATTCAAGACTAACGTTTCATCATCCATCATTTGAAACTCAAATTCTTTGGCGGTGGCAATAAAAAAACTGTCTACAACCAACCCAATATAGACTTCAACGATGAAAACAAGGCACGCGTGACATTTTTTTTTTGTTGGCTTCTGATTTGGTACTAGCAAAACATCAAGAAACTAGCCCTTCAGGAGAACTTGACACATCTGTAGTTGAAATTCCCAACAATTAACTCTAGCAGAAGCAGCGCAGCCGTAGTGGGCAAAGCAAAGTGTGGCCTAGTTTTTGCAGCCGATTGCTTAAAGAATAGGATGTTCCTTAATCTGATAGCCAGTTGGATAAGTCAAAGATGTTTATAAAAAAGCAATAGTAACTGGCCAGGAGATAAATCAACCAACAGAACATAATCTATGCAGTATCAAAAGGCATTCTATATATCCCAGGAATCATCTATATCCATGGAAACTTAGAAAGCACATCTATTGGCTGAGAAGGTCCGCTACAATTGATAAGCTTCGTATTTGACATCTCTGATTATGATTTCATTGTTGCACATCAATGGCTGACCTACCTGTTTTCGTGATTGAACAATAAGTGAGAAGTGATTATTCATCAACCAAGATAACTTCAAAAAGACCACCCCAAAGCTGATCAAACGTTTTTAAGCACATACTTGATCTAAATTGACATGCAGGAAATACTTCTTCCTGAAAAAAACTCTCTCAACTGCATATATCTTTGAAATTGACATTTTTTATTGATTTTCATTAGCAGTAGATTCGACTTTCAAAAGTTGCAGCCACGTTGATGTTATATCAAGAGAGACATTCTATGATTAATTAGGATAGGTGCCAGAGAAAAGTTCAGAGTTAAAACGATGATCTTTTCCCTCATGGCTGATCTTCCTGAAAAATGCTGCACAAGTCATTGTTCTGGAGAAACAGCAGCCTGAAAAGAATATAAATTATTAAAGAATTTGGATCAAATTATTCACGTATCACTAGTAAATATTGAGCTGATCGTTGTGCTCTGTGTGGCTTAAAGTAGAGCAGCTTCTTCATTAGTGTATTCCTGTCAGCAGCTATTACAGCGATGAATCTCTATTACAAGTAGTTAAAATGATAAACAAAAAATAGTTAATAGTCATCAGAGGAATCAGGAAGCACAAAGTCGAAAACTTTGGATCGAAGGGAAACACCCTTAATGTTGCAGCAAAATTTCTGAAAAGAAATTTTCATCGTTGGCTTTCGCGGGAAAACAAGGAGGTTCATAGAGTCTGTCCAGGTGACAATTGAACGTCAATTCAAGAATTTTCATGTATGATAACGAGTCCTGGGAAGTCTCGGCCTCTTCTGATGATTACATTTCATACCCAGCTGAAGACTCTGCTTCTGATTTTTTACCTGATGATTTAGATCAAACTTCTGATGTATCTTCAAGTGATGATGATATCCCATCACAAATTAGATCTTCATCGAGGCGCCTGAAGATTCCTCCAAGAAGGGTCATAAATCAAGTAATATCGTCAGAATCTGAAGCTGAAGATAGCAGTGTGGAGGATTCGACAGAAGAAAACGCATTAGCTACCTTGACAGTTTCTGAAAGAAGGGAGCTTGAATTGCTAAGCTCTCCAGGAGCTTCTGATGATATGGGGAAAGAACAACTGATGGATCATCAACATGAGAACTTGGGGATAGAGGACGAAAATGTTGATAGATCACCAGTGCTTCGACACTCATCATTTGATGAAAGATCAATGACCCCAGATTCCATATCAGAGGAAGAGCAGAGTGATGATGGGGAGAATATCTTCGAAGAGGATGAACGAGACGAAGCTGCTCGTTTAAGAGAATTCTATGAAAAGGTGCAAAGGGGAGGGAAGGAGCCCCCTCATATCAGTGTAAGACAGGGTAGTGTGATAAGGCTAAAAGATGAGGCTATCTATGAAGTGGGTGATTTTAGTAAATTAAATGGATTTCTAGAACTTCATAGAGGACAATTTGGAGCAAGAGCTATAACTATGGAAGTCTATAACGTCAGGATTGATAGAATCTTTTTCCCCGAGAACGGCGACCCGAAAGAGTTGATTAATCAAAGGTTTACCATCGAACATGATCAATTGTCAAATGACATCAATTCCTGTTACACCAATTGCAGTTCCAGAACAGAGAATGAGAGCATCGTTTATCGCTTTGACATAAGAGTGGACTTGAAGGCTACAAATGGAGATACTTTAGAAGCGAGATTACAGTCTGATGGTTTTCTCCCAATGTTGTTTCCTGGAAAAACACCGAAGGAAGTTTTGGTGATGGATAGAGCTTCTTTGCTGAATTATTTCAACATGATTGTCCACTCCGAATCTTACCAGAAACGGTTTCACATAATGCGGATAGCCAAAACTAAAACAACATCTGGTGAGTGTGTGAATATTATTCGATCAGTTTATCCAGACTTTAATCATTTGGACAATGACTTATATTGAACAATCTCTGTTGCATTGATTTACTGCCTATACTTAGAAGGGTTTTAGCGAAGTTTTTTGCCCAACGGCTGCTCAAAAACCTTCAACAGTGTCGGGTGTCGGAAAACGAGCCTGTTACCTACCAAACATGCCACTCCAGAGATATAAATGAGATTTACGTTCACAAAGTTACAACAACTTAACTGAAACTGAGATTGGATGCATAAATTTCCAACTGAAGTAATAATTGGTAAGGAAACAAGTTTCAATAGATTTCAGATTCATGGAAGACTAAAGATGAACATCTCTGTATTTTATACTACATGCAGTGACAGTTACAGAACATTGAAGAAGGATAAGAATTCCGATTGCATTGTCTGATCCTTAAATTTCAGAACTACAGATGATAGCTTTTTTAGAAGATCCAATTGGTGGTATTTCTCACCGAGGTTCCCATTATTGATTGCCCTGATGATATTACACCCAAGATACTAGCTGATTAAGAAGAATACGCTTTTGCTTAATGCTTCAGATATAAACTGAAGACATGTTGCACTGAAACATCTTTTTTTTAGAGCTCCGAGATCTGCTGGATTCGTTGCAATATTTGCAGCGCAACAAGGGATAGGGGCTAATGACAAAAGGAAAATAGAGCAAAGCAGGATATCATGTACAGGAAACTATATGGTGGGTTGAGTTGTGAATTAACGAAGAAGCGTTTTCAGCAGATGATTGCCAAAAGATCATGGCAAAGCACCCTAGAGATTAGCTGGAAATCTAGACATTCAAAAAATGGAGGTCAATGCGACTATATTTAAAGCCTACAGCTTTTGGAGAAGGTTGATTTTGATGTCTGAAACATGAATGCAAGTGAAATATTTCAAGTGGTCCTCTAATTTGCAGAGGAAGTTACGAAAAGGTTCTGGCCGAAGAACTATCATATATTCACCCAACCAAAAAGTTATTAGAGACATGGGAAATTATCTGAAATCAAGAAAGCCCCTCAGAATTGATATTGTTCAGGTGAAATATACATGTCTCTGGATATTCTCTATTGATATTCCACTCTCTAGGGCCTGTAGTCTCTGCCCTCTAGCAAATGCTGGGTGAACCAGAATTTTGAAAATACCTGTAAAATGGCAGATCGGTGATAATTGACAGAATTGTTGCAAGACAGTCTCTAAAAGGGGTAAACTGGAAACAGAAAAAGATCCACCAAAAACTCCATTGAGACATTAGTTGTCACAGATTTGAATACCATCAGGAATAAAACTACAATGGCACCAGTGATTTCCCCACAAGTAAGTTCTTCTTACAGATTTTCCTACAGAAATTGCTAACGCGACGATGCAGGGAAGACTTAAGGTCTCCTTAAAGATGGCTATAAGTAAACTTAGATTCACACAGACGAAGCAAACGGCATTAGCGAAGCAGCAAAGAAGACAAGTGAGTATTTTTTTTTTAAAAACAGATCTCAATTATTGACAAAATACAAGATGGCTGAATTGTTGGCCCTTGGAAAGGAGGAAAGCGCAAGAATAAGGGTTGAAAATATCGTAAGAGAAGATATTTATATTGAACTATTAGAAATGATTGAGCTGTATTGTGAACTACTACTTGCAAGAATTTCATTACTCGATAGGAAAGACTGCGATCCAGGTTTGGAAGAAGCTGTTAAAACCATAATCTTCGCTGCACCTCATTGCAATATCAAAGAGTTGATAATCATCAGAGATCTATTAGCTCACAAATTTGGACCCGAATTTACCAAGTCAGCTGTTGAAAACGAGAACAAAGTTGTCCCTGAAAAGATCACAAAACGAACATCCGTCGAAGCACCAACTCCTGAGTTAGTGTCACTTTATCTCAAAGAGATAGCTAAAGCATACGATGTTCCTTTCAGCGAGCTAGATGAAGAAGAGGTTTACTTATCAGATATTGAGGATGGGGAAGAAGAAGATGATGATGAAGGCACCGGTTTCAATAAACCAATCGAGCTTGAAGAACCAGGTACCGAAGAACTTGAAAGACCAAACTCAACACCAAGAAAACTTTCAGCTGCCAATCTACCTAATCCATCGATAGAGGAAAAGTCCCCAATTTCAATACGACCACCTCACAAGACAAGCGATAACCCTCATCCTTCCGTCAAGATCCCTTCAGATGTTGCCAAAAATGTAAAGAAAAAAAGAAATAGTGACGCCGGTAAGCCTAAGAATAAAGATGGTGATAGTGATTTAGATGCTTTGCGAAAGAGGTTTGAAGCACTAAAGCGAAAATAAGATATTCATCCTTTAGTAACTCTGTAGTGTAATGTTCTTCCGTTCAATATTCTGTAATTTACCGTTCGAGCAAAAGCTCAACATGTCTCGAAAAATCGGAGAACCAAAACCTCCAGTCAAAAACACAAAGTGCATATATAATCACATTCTGATCGGATTCAATGATCTCAAAGATCTTTGCATCATTTTGGTTCTTTGGGTTAATTAACAATGTGCTTTATGTTGTGATATTATCGGCAGCTGTGGATCTGGTAGGCCCTTTAGTTCCTAAATCTTCTGTGCTATTGGCTGATATTCTCCCTGCTTTTATTGTGAAACTGAGTGCCCCTTTCTATATCCACAAGATACCCTATGCCGTACGAATTATATCATTGATTATTCTGAGCATAGTTGGAATGCTTTTTGTGACTTATGGGTCCCTCAGTGGTCGCTTATTTGGTATAGTATTGGCTAGCTTGAGCTCAGGTTTAGGTGAGTTGACATTCCTACAATTGACACACTTCTACAAAGACGTGTCTCTGCACGGATGGAGTTCTGGAACTGGCGGTGCTGGCTTGGTCGGTAGTGGAGCGTATTTGTTGCTGACAACTATACTGAAATTCAGGGTTAGAACATCGCTGCTGTTATTCACCCTGTGTCCAACAGGTTTTCTTTATTATTTTAACCTTCCTGAGATTGATGAGTATCAACAAATTCAACAAGACGAAGAGACCGGGAACTTTGAGTATGCTGAGACTAATGACTTGAAGAGTCATATGTTAACTACTTTGAAGAGAATTCGTGAATTGATCATACCCTTTATTTTTCCATTATCATCAGTGTATTTTTCAGAATATTTGATCAATCAATCCGTTGCTCCCACCTTACTGTTTCCCATTGAATCCGTTCCATTTGAAAGATATCGTGATATCTATGTGACATATGGTACTATATATCAACTGGGAGTATTCATTTCTAGGTCATCTGCGTCAGTGGTGAGAATTTATAACCTATACATTCCATCTATTTTACAATTTTTCAATTTGGTCATACTGATATTGCAATCGTTATTATACTTCAATTCCAATGTTTACGTGATCATGCTTTTAATTCTTTATGAAGGTCTGTTGGGTGGTGCATCGTACGTCAATACCTTCATGAAAATCATTGAGATTATTCCAGATAGTGAGAGGGAATTTGTGCTCGCTAGCACGACTATGGGTGACTCATTTGGGATACTATTGAGTGCTTTTTTGGGGTTGTGGCTGGAGCCTAAGCTATGTGAATATCAAGCTAATCATGGTAGGGATTGGTGCAGGGCTAATTAGTCCTCATATCTTTTTTTTACAATTGGGTACATGACTTTATGATTACTTCTAAGTTTTGAGGTGCATGATTATTAGCGTGTTTTCCCTAATGTGACTATAAGAGCAGCTGTTTGGTGAGGTATTCAAGAATTAATTTGAGGAAGTATGTTCTTGGTGCACTTTGTTCCCGATAAAATACAATTCGACGAAGTCGATCTCGAAGCTAGCAAATTTCAGATTATCTAAAGCTTGCAGCTACAATATAACAAAAATTCTCTATAGAATATGTGTCTGTCTCTCAATACACTATTTACAATACCCCGGTTTGTACTCGAAATCTGTTGTAACAGAATCACTGCACCACCAAGGTCAAAATAGAGATCCATTTCCGCGAACGATCGATTAGTCAAATACTACAGACCCGAGAATTGCAGCAAGCTCCAACCATCATCAGGAGTACAAAGCTCTAGAAGAATGCCAGAAAACCAATATGAGACTCCTTTAAAGTCACAGCCTCAAGCAATATCAACACAACCAACTCCTAAACATCTTAGCACGCCACAAATAGACACGCCAACTACCAGACACTTAAGTTTCTTCCTTACAAATCCGAATTCCCATCCGATAGTCACTCCAATAAGTGCTATTTTCCTCGTCCAATTTGATATCCATACTGGCTATGAACTGAAGTGGAGCAAGATAAGAGACGACTCTATCAGCTTACAAGGCGTGGAATTCAAGTCATTGCCCTCAGGCCTTCACGAGGTGAGTAGGGAAGTTATCTCATTTGTACAACCGAAAAGCAAGGGTGATGATAAGGATGAAGATGACTTATTGTATGGTGTTTCAGTGTTCCACCAGAACTTGGAGGAACAGCAGAATACTTCTTCCAGAGAAAACGCCAAGATGTACTCATTAGGTATCCTTGTTGACCCAATTTTAGATAAAACTTCACCTTTATCAAGATTATCCGATAACAGCTGGAAACCAATTGAATATACCAAAGGTTTAGAGTACGTTGATTTACTCGATAAACTACTTGGGGACTGGGATGATTCAGAAGATTATTCGTCCTTTGAGGAGTTTTTTAAGGAACATTCATTGACTAATTCAGCTGAACAAGTTCTGAAACCTCCAAAGTCTCCCCACCTCAGAAAATCCAGCTATGATGAGCAAAATCTCATAACGAACCATCATAGTCATCACTATTTATTGAAGCTAACTGAATTCTTGGAAACTGCTGGTCCACTCATATTTCCAATCTGGAGATCTGCTTTGTTAAGGGAAAGGTTATTACTATTTGATGCACCTACCATCGAACAAAATGCTGCTTTTGCTTATTGCTTATCAATTCTTGCCATAATCCCGCAAGATATCACAGCGCTTTTATCAGATACTGGCTCAGAAATCAACACAAAGAATCTAAAGTTTCTCCAGCCTATATATTCTGTCGGTATCAACGACATTGATTGGCTGAAATCAATCGAGCCAAAAGCCAAGGAAAAAGGTTTCATTGCGTCATCAACTGATGAGATCTTGCTTTTTAAAGACACATTATATGACTTATCCGTCACTTTTAGAGACCGTGAAGCCGATTCATACGTGCCAAAGCTAATCCCTTCAACAAAGCAAAGAACAGATATTATTCACCCAGTGAAAGCTACACAACGTGATTTAAAACGTTTCAAAATCTTGCAAAAGGAATTAAAACTTTATGAAAACTCCAACTATAATGAACTTGATGAATCTGGAGAAATACAATGGTGGTATAATGTTACTGAACCAATATCCTTGAAACAGCTGGCTTGGTCCGGTTTCTATTGGTGGGCCTCAGCGGGTGAAAAGAATCCTGTTGAACTTGAACAAGAGTATGAAAATCTGCATTTGTTAGATGGTGGATATGATGAGATCGAGACTGTTTTATTAGTTGTTGGCTATTTTCATAGTATGACAAAGAGGCTGTTTACAAGAGTTTCAGATGTTGTCAATGGTGAAAATCCGCAGGACTCAGAACATACTGAATTGGGTGACATTGTCATTTTCAGTCATTCAGATGTCTATGAAATGGGCTTGGATCCTTATTCTGGCGAAGATGCGGATTTTGTGATTAAATTGGTTAAAAAATGGTGGAATAGAGAGGCCAAATTAAGCTCCAGCTTGTCATATATGTGCTGTTTTTAATTAAATCATTACACAAGTTCATCGATGTTAGAAATCGTCAACGTAGAAGCGAAATCTCTTCTCCTTACATTAAAGCTGATATTTGTGAACTATTTAACCTATAACGTTTCGTAAAATGCAAACCGTAATATTTCGAACAAACAAAACAATTATAACAAAACCCAGATGGCACTACCAATGATGGAGAAGCCAATGACCACCGTAATGATAGCAGCACCAGCAGTGTCTCCCTTATCCAAAGATAGAGGTGACAAATTGGTAGAAACAGTTTCTGTACCTGCAGCAGGATCACCTTGAGATGTACCGCCTGTCAGTGCTGTATATGGGGCTGGTCTGTCTCTAATTCTCAAGTTTTGCATAACCTCAAGGGCGGACATTTGTTCTCCTAGCCCATAATAGCCATCCCAACCGCCACCTGGCTGTAGCCAGTTTAGGCCACACGTATGGCCATCGTAACCACCTGAACAAGATGATGAGGCAGCTCTTGCGCTTGCTTCAATATATGTATAAACAGCTTCATAGGTTTCTGGCAACATGTAAGCAGTCAAACCTAAAAATCTCGAAAAGTAGGCCTTGAAAGTACGTTGATCATTGTTACAATTACCAGAACTTTGACAGGCAACCTCATACATAACAGACTGATTGAAGAAAACTCGGGAAGATTCCAAGTATTTCAGAGTTCTATTCTTCCATTTTTCATCCTGAGTGAAATTCCATAAGTACGCTGAACCAGACATAATTAGACCTTGGTTATAAGTCCACTGCAATTTAGTAATGGTCGAGCAGTTATCATCCACAGACACACCATCATAGACAAAGTAGTAGTCACTTTCGTAGACTAGACCAACATCGTACAACCAGTCGTGAACCTTTTCAGCCCAATCAACATAAGTAGTATTACCAGTGTATCTAGCCAATCTTGCAGCAATATGAAATAGGCAACCATTTGAAACAGCATTTTTATAGTCATAACCAGAATTCCATTGAAAAATTTGCCATCTTAGACCACCACCACAAGTTTCGGAGTCCCATCTTGAAGCCATGGTATTGAAAACAGCTTGTGATAGATACAACCACTGTGGTTGACCTTCTGGTGGATTTGGGAAGTTTCTCTCAGTCGCAGCCATGACAGCTAAACCCCAAAATGCTTGATCATCATTCCCTTCAGTTGTGGATTGATTGATTGGAACATAATCTTTAGCATCACCAACTTGGGCTAGTAAAGCTTGTTGTGTCAAGTTAACATATGTATCATTTTCTGTATAGAACCAGAAGTCAACCATAGACCCCCATGCACCACCAGCATGCCACCAATAGTATGGAGTACTAAACAACCCAATACCTTTACTATAATCTCTATAATCCAACAACCCATCTGCAACGACACCGCAAACTTCATTGACTTGGGTTATATTATCTGGGTCCATCCAAATAGCGAAAACATCTGTTATTAGCGCTAGAAGGACGAATTTGAACCCTATAAGTTGACAATAAGATCTCATCGGGTATTATGTCAAAAGATGAAAAGACCCTATCAAAGACCCTTCCGTATGAAGATTTAAGAAAACTGACAAAATTAAGATCACAAAAATGTGCGATTTAGGAACCTTTGATAAACAATGAAGTTCTAATATGGTTAATGAACAAGAATGACCGGTTTCGTCCGTTATAAGCAATGAAGAACTCGGATTTCAGTTGAATTTTAGTAAGGGTTCAGTATATTTTTTATAAACTCGCTTGATTTTTTTTTAGAAACTTCAACCGCGTTTTTCCCTGATATGGAAATTCTGAAATTTTTGAAGACTTTTTGCGCCGATGCTGAAACACCTTTTCGCACTTTCTGAAGATACCTCCCAATATGGAAATAAGTGCGCGAATTTGAGACATCCTGAAAAAAAAAGAATAAAAGGCGTAACTAATAGCTTTAGGCGATAACGAAGTACAGAGCTTTCGACCAGAAAACGCTCCACTTAAGAAAATAATAATCTCTTAAACATGTCTGAAAGAAAAGTTATAAACAAGTACTACCCACCAGATTTTGATCCATCAAAAATCGTGAAGAAGAGAAAGAAGGTGAAGACAGGGTCAGCAAGTCTGCCTACAGTCAGATTAATGACACCTTTTTCGATGAAATGTGATAACTGTCTAGAATATATCTCCAAATCCAGAAAGTTCAATGCTAGAAAGGAAAGTACTACACAGACATATCTTGGAATGAAGATTGTGCGGTTTCATATCAAGTGTCCTAGTTGTGCGAGTGAGATACTCTTTAGAACAGACCCTAAGAGTGCAGATTATGTTATAGAGTTTGGTGCTAAAAAGAATTATGATAGTGGTAATACGAACCAGATAATGAAAGATGAGACTCTTGAAGAGACCCTGTCTAGACTAGAGAAAGAGGAAGAGGATGCCAAACGAAAGGAAGCAGAAAAAGATGATAAGAAGACTACTTTAGAGGAATTAGAAGCGAAGATGAACAACCTAAAGAGACAACAAGAGATTAGTGACGAATTAGATGAAATACATGAGAAAAATAAAAAACTGAATGAATCGATCACAAACTCAGACATACAAGCACAGATTGAAGAAAGAAAGAAGCAGCAAGCATTAGAGCACAGTAGGCTACAAGATGAAGAAGATGAGAGGTTAGCCAAAGCAGCTTTCAACTCAAGCACCGTCAAACGATATGGCGAAGTTCAGCAAGAAACCCCAAATACATCTCATGATATTCCGGATTCGGATGATTCAGAATACGAACAGCCATTTTTCAAGTCTAAGGTCGAAGTCAAAGGCGTCAGAATTGGTTCTCAGAACAGACAGAAGAAATTAGGCATCGCCGTCAAAAAAAAGAGGATATAATATCAATGGGATGGATAGCAGTAAGTTCTGAGAATCGCTTATTTGAGTAAAGACCGTGAATAATAGGTACAATGACCCCAGTCTGTCGTTTGTTCACGTGCCACGAGAGCACCAGTTGATCAGGATATGTATACACAGAGAAACCATGTGTCTTTGGAAGAACTGCTAGGCTACGTACCTGCCTTCAGTGTGCAATAGGATTTCTCATCAAGCCTTTTGAGCTAAAATTGTAGGCTGTCCTCGATTCGATCAATGACTTTTATCATCTTGCGCTTGGATAACAATATGCAGGTCGAAACGCTGATAAAAAATATGCACCAGAAATTAATCTGTGATGAGGTGATACCAGTTTTGGGTTAAAAACAAATAGATTCCCAAAATTCAATAATTCCGAACTATATAGAAGCAGCTAAGATTCGTTCATCTCATATTCTTATAGGTATTATTGGTCAAGTCACGAAACGCTTGCAAGTTAAACCATTTACGTTATTAAAATAAACTGCACACCAAGTTCGAGAAAATAGGAATGCCAGATCATAACACAGCATGGACCAAGACACTAAAGTACATTAAGAAAAAGTTCCCCAGCCGAATACTATGTCAGAGAATCTTCAAAAGTACACTGAACTCCACAATTGCGCTGATAATGTGCCTGAACCCTAAAACAAGGAGTATTCTCGGTGATGAACCTGCAATGCTTCCTTTGATTTCTGTGATTGTGCATCCTGGTAGAAGGCTAGGCACTATAATTGAAGCCATATTTCTTTGCTCATCAGGTTTACTTCTTGGGAATGCATGGTGTGCACTGGGGAGATACTCTGCGCAACAAGTCACCGGTCCATTGGGATATTTGGACGACCAAGACCAATTCCAACAGAACTACATAAATTACAGGGCTGCATTAGCTGTTCTTGCTGTTTTTGAGATGATCATGTTGTTTTTCCATGGATGGATGAGAGCGATCTCACACAAGTTTTTCGCTATGGTATTTCCATTGTTCTTGGTCGTTCATTTCACTTTCGTTGCTGATATTAATGTTAGTGCTTACAGAATATTTAAGGATTATACAGTGCCGTTCTTCTTAGGCATTGGTATGTCATTTGCTATTAACCTTCTTGTGTTCCCAGAATTTGGATCTTCGTACCTTGGTAGGTCCATGATTCAAACGCTGAATGAGGTACATGCTACTCTAGATTCTACCGTTCAATTTTTCATCACTGTGAACAAACAAGAGTCTTTCTACTCAACTCCAACTTTAGGATTGGCACAGTTATCTAAGAAGAAGACATTACTGAGGTCAAAATTGAATTCCACAGAAGCTGTTTTGCAGGAGTGTACTTATGAGCTATCTTATTCTTATCTATCACCAGCCGAAGTGAAACCTATCATCGAGCACCTCAAACTTCAGTTGTTGTACCTAAATGCTCTTATAAATGCGTCACAGCTACAGTTTGGGACATTGTTGGAAAAGGATGAGAACAAGAAGCTACTATATGAGGTACTATCTCGTGCCGAAGGCCCAATTTATGAGCTTGAAAAGGTGGTTTCCAAAAGTTTATACATCATCAAAGCCTCAATTGCGCATGCTTACGATGTTAAAGCTGAAGAAGTTAAAAAATCGCCAAGTTTTGAATTAGAAGATATTGACGTGAAATCCATTGACTTTGATGCCAATATTAATGACCTAGCTAAAGCTATGGCACGATTTGACCTGACATTTAGAAAGGAGCTGTTAAATTTATCATCAGAATATGAGCATTATTTCTCGCCTAATGATGATATGTTCTTACTATCATCATTCCTAATGAATTTGAAAGAGGTTTCTAATTCAGTCTGCAATGTAATGAAGGAAACTCAGAAAATTCATGCGAGTCGTGAAAGAAGGGAGACAAGAGGCTTGTTAGGAAGAAGAATCTGGTTATCATTCTTGACATCAACAGATCAATTAAAGGGCTGGTTTGTCGCAAATAGAAATGTTCTTGCTGGTGGTAATGAAACTTCAAGCTTCAATGGGGATATTCAATCCATGTTATACGTAGGTGATGATGCTCTTAAAGATGAGAAGAATAGAGGGATCGATGAAGAGCTCAAACCAAAGGAAGAATCAACGATCACAGACTCATATGTTTCGAAGCTTTTGAGATTTTATGAGCACTTCAAACCAAATTTCAGATTCGGATTCCAGATCACAGTGGGGTTGATGCTAGCTTCATTTCCCATGTTCGTTCCGGAGTCGAGACAATGGTACGTCGAGTATCGAGGAGCTTGGATCGCTTTCGTGTGTATCCTTGTGCTAGAACCCGAAATAGGTAGTACATTTTGGGTGTTCTTCTTACGCGGTGTGGGTGTTATAAGTGGTGCTGCGTGGGGTTATCTATCTTATGTTTCTGGAATTCATCAGACGAACCCATACCTGGAGGTTGTTATTACTGTTATTGGTGCAGTTCCTGGATTTTATTTCTTCTTGGGTACACCATACGTCAAAGCTGCTATTATCGGAATTATATCAATTTATATTGTCCTTTTATCTTCTGCGATTCCCTCAGACGTCGGCGGTTCCATCTTGGTGAATTTTGCAAAGAGATGTCTTGCTATGATCTACGGAGGTGTTGTTGCTTTGATCTGCCAGTTGCTGTTCTTTCCTATTAAAGCGCGAGATGAATTAATCAAAGAAGTTGCATATTCAACAGGTTCTATTTCCAAGCTAGTGCTACTTTATGCTTCTGGTTTAGATGGTGAAGACGTCAAGCTTTCACTGTCTCAAGTTAGACTTAATGCATTCACGAAGTTATCAGCAAGCACACAATCCGCATTGATTAGAGCAGATTCATACAGAAAGAGTGCCAAACAGGAACCCAGATTGAAAGGGTCATACGCTGATATCGAAAAGATCTTCTTTGAGATTATATTCATTCTGAGAGAGATTGTTGATCGTATCAATAACATTGTCCACCTGAGACGAGTCTACGGCTCTGCTATCATAGAAGAATTCAACTTGCAAGTTCATCCATACAGAAGACAACTTTCTGCTTCGCTGAGCAACTCTTTCAAAGCGGTTGAATTGGCGTTGTTGACGAAAACCCCATTACCACAGTATGTACCAAGTCCAAAAATTGCTCATGAAAGACTAGTTGAGAAAGTTCGAGAAGTCATCAGGGAAAAATACAAGAAAGCAAGACAATACTCATCAGAGTCCGATAGTGAGAATGAAATCGTTGTCAACTTCAGGAAGAGAACTCTGGTCAATGAAGAGCAGCAAGAAAAGCTACTAAAGGCGAAGTTTTTGAGTTGGAATGCTACTTCTGCTGCTACAGAAGAAATCATTAGTTATATTGAAGAATTGTTAGAGCTGACTAGAGTATTGGTAGGTGTAAATGAGTTCAAATATGGATTTCTGAGTCGTTCACTGTACTCTGAATATGCTGCTAAAGCTACTCGAGGATATACCGAAGCTTTAGGTCTTGGACAAGTCTTGGAAGATGGCAACACTGCGGGAGATGACGCTGCGAGTTTAGAATCATATGACGAAGATGAAGCGCAGCCCGTTGGTATTGTGGGCAATGATGATATCACTTCAAATAGATCAGGGATTTCCAATGGCTTCAGGAAAAGAGTATTCTCAATAGGTTCATTCATCAACGGTGATGTGACCAGTGGCAAGTCAATTGGGGAATACAGTGAGAATGACGACAGTGATGATGACAATGAACTTCCTTTATCACTAATGAGGGTCGTGAGTAGAAAAGTTACGAGCAATGCAAGTGTGAAGCCTACATGATAAAAGATTGTTTAGGTCACATTTTAATGATTACCCGATTACCCAATCCGTAGGATATTTTGTTTTCTATAACAATATCACTACCCTCATCTAGTATACAATTCTCGAGTGATGCAGTTTGTTCAATTAATCAATCTCTATGAATTCAGGACTATGAACCTTCGGTTTTGTGCTTTCATGCTCACTTTTCTGATCTTTACGTTTCTTACTCTGTCTTAATGAAATACCTTGACCAGCAAATGTAGAACTCTTATGGTTTTCCTTTTCAGCGCCAGCATCTCTAGCAACTGGAACAAGAGGAAACCCAAAGAACAATTGACCATCTGGCAAATCCAATGGAGCAGGTGGAGCATCCACGTTCAAGTTCAATTCCTGTAATTTATCTTCAACCTTGGGGGTTGAAACACGTCCTGAGAGCTTTTTCCCGTCCCCTCTGAACACAGAACCTTCGCTTTGCTTCTTTTTGACGATTGCAACATAGTTGATTGATTTGGCCATAGTGCCTAGTGTCTGCCCGGGGCTGTTATTACTAGGTTTAGACTTCTTCTTTTCTTCTGCGAGTTTCTTATAATCAGGTTCAACATATCCTACTGGGGGAGCAAACTCTGTTTCTAAATCTGTCTCGATAACACACACACTATTGTATGTAGATTCTGGTTTTACTTCAAGGACTTTGATGCCGTAAATTCTGTCATTATAGTTTACTTCAATAACATCATTGACTGTCAATGTGGAAAACTTTCTCAAGACATTCTCCAAGACTGCTTTAGGATCAGAAATGTCTAGAAAATCAACGGATTGAGGTTCAATCTTCACAAACTTACCTAGCGGGACATCCTGATTAGCAATCTTTATAATGGAGCCTGGTAAAACCTTCAGTGTATTCATCATCCAATTAGGTAAGTATACTCTTCCTTCCTCAGCAACAAATTCTAGGACACCAGAGTAAGTTTTAATTGCTTTGTCTTCATTGAGCAACTCGAAAAGCATTGGATATCTGATGTGAAGCATAGTCAACTTATTCAATGCACTTGGTGGAAGAAATATCTTACCGCCGAAGTTGGCGTCTTCTTTTCTGACATTCTCTGGCATCATGGATACTGGATAACATCTAAAGTAGTCGTCGAACTTTTGAGGAAGAGGTACAAAGTTCCCAAAGCTGCTACCGAAACTGGAGAACTTTTATGTGTTAATGAACGGCAATTGACCGACTTGTGGTTTAAAGATGTGACTTACCATCTTCTGAATTAAAATACTATGTTATTGTCTACTTCTCGCTTGAAAGAGGTCTTGATACTTTCTAATAGTTCTTTGACGTAAACTAATTTTAAAGCTGAGTTTAATGGTTCATCGCCACTTGGCTTGGAGAGTCACGTGACAAATCAACAAAGTCTGGCGAACGCGTAGAAATGTGCATACTAACACGCATATATGAGTTCCAAAGGTATCACCCGTAAAGAAGCCAATAATTGAGCTTTATCACCCGAAGGTAGAGATTGAACACTATTTGTATTTGTATACCTGTCTCCCGAAAATTCATATCTGCATAATGGATACCACTGATCCACAACTGAGACAGTATGCAAATGATTACAATGAAGATGACATCTATCACGAAATCGATGTGAATGCAATTATGGGTCAAGAAGAGAATGAAGAGGAAGAGCCCGAACCAATCCTGTTTTCTGATCAAGATGATGACATTAATCCAGATGATATTGATGTTCTTGCTGCTTTCACTGATGAAGAGAATGATTCTTTTGAAGATGAAGATGAAGAAGATTTCATGGACGCAATTAGGGAGGCTAGCTTCAAGAAAAGAAGAAAGATAAGTAAAAAGAGATTCACAGGTACCAGAGCAGATAAAGAACTAGATCCTGAGATCCTTGGCCTGCTTTCAGAAGGTAATGCTGCTTTTGTGCAGAAAGATTTCGAGACTGCTGAAAAATCATATCTGGAAGTCATTAAGAAAGATCCAAAGAATTTCTCAGCATATAAAGCATTGGGTGAAATCTATCTTCTGCTTGGCGAAAAGAACAAATCTTGTAATACATGGTTCTTAGCTGCTCATATTAAACCTTTTGATGGTGAATTTTGGTCTGTTGTTGCTGATACAAGTAGAGAGTTAGGACATACTGCCCAAGCTTTGTATTGTTATGGTCGTGCTGTTAGTGCTGGATATAAAGAGCTACATGTGTTTATGGAGCGTGCTATCCTTTACAGAGAAACTGGTCAACTCGGTAGAGCCTCTGAGAGTCTACAAAAGTTACAAGAGACGTTCCCACAAGAACAATCTGTTTTACGAGAGTTGGCATTGATCTATAAACAACTGAACAGAGTTAATGATGCAATTGCTATGTATTTGAAAGTCTTTGAAAAGAATGAAAGCTACAGAAAGAAAGTACAAGAAGGTGCAAGTGATATTGAGAGAAATTTCCCTATCTTTGACTGGTCTTCGCTGAACATTTTGTCTGAATTGTTTGTCAACCAGAAGAATTACGCTATAGCGATTAGAACCATCAAACACATTGCCAGATGGATTCAAGAAAGAGAGTACCAAGACTTTTGGGAGGATGTTAATGATGATTCAGAATTTGATCAAAGACGTTATGAAAACACGAAATATGAGGCACTACCTGATGTTTTCAAGACCCAATCTCATAAATTACCAATCGATATCAGAATAAAGCTTGGTTCCTTGAGACTAAGTTTGAATGACTTCGATGAAGCTCTCATACACTATGGTTTTCTGCTGAATGATGATATCACTGACACTACAGATTTGTACCATGAAGCCGCTGTTAAATTAGAGGAAGCCCAATTGTTTGGCGATGCAGTGAAGTTCTTTCTACCATTAAGTCGCCTAGAGGAATTTCACACCCAGCAAATCTTTACATCTCTCGGTAAATGTTACACAGAACTAGGTAATTATGAGAAGGCTAAAGAGAATTATTTAACCGCTTTGGAGATGGACCCTGAGAATGTTGATGTTCAACTGGCATTGGTTGAAGTATTTTATTATCTAGAAGAAGTTGAAGAGTCTCAATCCCTGCTAGAATCTGTCAGTAAAAGGAGAAAAAGAGTCGATGCAGATGGTGATAACTTGATTGATGATGAGCTACGTGGGAATGCTGATGAAGACAATGAAGATGATCAAGCTTTGATCGCTAATAGAATTATGAAACCTCCAAAACGTGGTTCTAGGTTGACTGAGGCCGAAAAACAAAGCAGAGAGGACAGAATTAAGCAGAATGTTATCGAAAAGTATAATCGACTTCAAAGATTACATCAGGGCTTGGAAGCTGGTGACCCTGTTGCCGCAGGTGCTTGGATCCAACTGGCCTCGGAATTGATAGAAATCTTTTCTAATGTGAGAAACTTTTTTCCTAGAGATAGATCTAGACAATTCAAAGGTATTATCACTAGAACCAAAGGCCTGCAGATGGATGTGAACTCCAAAATAGAAAGAATCTCACAATTGTATGAAGGGTTCACCTCTAAGCTCGAGGAGAAAATAGTGTTGACATCCAAAGAAGAATTTAAAGGTTTAAAATACGAACAATGGTTTGACTTATTCATGCAGTATGCTTTGGCCGTTGCAAAGTTAGAAAACCCATACGATGCCATTAGCATTATTGATAATGCTAAGAATGTCAACGTGTTCTATCAGGATAAGGAGCGTGATAGATTGATGAACTTGGTCAGATTGGCAATCACCATCAAGACAAGAGATCAAAAGGAAATTCTAATCTCACTACGCTCAGTTCTGAATAGCTACCAGTTCAACAGAAAGATTTTGAAGTTGCTCTTATTAGCTCAACCATCAGGTAAGCTATGCACAGAAAACTTTATCTCCATTAACCACCAAAAATATTTTCTAAGACAGATAAAGGGTTATGATTCTATCAAATTAGGTAAATCTATTCCAGGGATGGCTACCATTGTGAACAAACAAATTGATCCAAAGGGTCAGGATAACGTTTACTTGATGTATATCTACGCTTGTTTGCTGTTCACCAATAGATCGTACGTGCCAAGTTTAGTATACTTTACAAGAATTTACAAGAATCACAAAAATGAGCCTATTGTCTGTTTACTATCCGGTTTGGCCCATGTTCACAGATCCATGCAAAGATCATCACCTAACCGTCATTTGGAATTGCTGCAAGGCATGAAGTACATTTGGGAATACTATGAGCTACGTTCTTCTGCTAATTTCTCAAGGTTAGAAGAACAGGAAGCCGTGTACAATGTTGGTAGAGTATTTCACTTACTGGGATTGTTCTCTATTGCTGTTGAATACTATAATAAAGTTCTTGAGTTTGATGATTTGAATATCGAAGTTGATCTTAAGAAACAGACTGCTTACAACTTGATCTTGATTTACAATAATAGTGGGAATACTAGACTTTCTAACCACTTGATGGAGAAATATTTAACGATTTAATTGAAACCTGTATTATTATTGCACTGCCTTCTCGGTAGACGTTTCTGTAGTTTTTGCGACATCGCCATTCAAAGTCTATAAATTATTACATATATGTATAGATAGATAGAAGGCTAAAGCTGATACACCAAAGAACCAACACATTAGTCTCTTATGTTCTCAGACTTGGTTCCTGCATTATTTCTCAGTTCCCACAGTCTGATTGTTGCCGACGAACGCTTACAGCACGCTGAATTAACTGCCTAATTGACATTCTACACCGTCGAGTCTCCATTTCTCACGCAAATAATAAATAGAATTGAACTATACGCAACTTATGACAGATCATAACTTATTAGCAGCGATTGGTCTTTCCAAAGTAGTAATATCATCATAAATTAGAGTGGTCAAAAAATCGTGGTATTTGACACCAGTCACATCATCTTTGAAATGATTAGCGGCTTGATAGAATTTGTGGCCTGGCTTAGCTTTGGATGCTAAAGATTCGACAACTTGTTTCAACAATCTGGAAGTGTACTCAGCAGTTACTTTATTACCCTCTTTGGTAGTGACACCATGGTGTACCCACTGATACAACTGGGATCTTGAAACTTCAGCAGTGGCAGCGTCTTCCATCAAGTAGTTGATTGGGACACAACCGACACCGCGTAACCATGCTTCAATATAACTTAAACCAATTTCCAAGTTCGCAATGATACCAGCTTCAGTGATGGAACCACCCTCAACATATGGCGACAATAGATCACGTTGAGTAATTGGAACATAACCTTCGGTCCCAACTGGTGAGTTAATTTGATTTGGAGTCAGCAACTGTTTGAAAACTTCATTGGCAACAGCAGCTAAGGCAGGATGAGCAATCCAGGTACCGTCATGGCCGGCATTGAATTCTCTCAATTTATCTTTTCTGACATTGTTCATAGCGATCTCATTTCTCTTTGGATCATTTTTGATTGGAATTTGGGCAGCCATACCACCCATGGCATGTACACCACGCTTATGACAGGTATAGATTAATAACTTGACATATGATGACATGAAACCGACATTCATAGTGACTTGAGAACGGTCAGGCAAGATAAATTCCTTGTGGTTTCTAAGTGATTTGATGTATGAGAAGATGTAATCCCAACGACCACAGTTTAGACCTGCAGAATGATCTCTCAATTGATAGATAATCTCATCCATTTGGAAAGCAGCTGGTAGAGTTTCAATCAGAACGGTTGCACGAATGGTACCCCTTGGAATGTTGATGTAGTCTTGGGCAACGTTGAAGATATCATTCCATAACTTAGCCTCCAAATGGTGTTCCATTTTTGGTAAATAGAAGTAAGGACCAAAACCTTGAGCGATTGTTTCTTTAGCATTATGATAAAAATACAAAGCAAAATCAACAATTGAACCAGAAACAGGCTCGCCATCAATCAAAATATGTTTTTCCTCCAAGTGCCATCCTCTTGGTCTAACAATCAGAGTTGGGATGTGTTTGTTCGTGTTCAATTTGTATTCCTTATTGCCCTTTTTAAAATCAATTTGCTTTCTGACCGCATCAAACAAGTTTACTTGACCATCGATAACGTTAAACCAAGTTGGAGTGGCGGAATCTTCCAAATCACACATGTATGTTGCAACATGAGCATTCAAAGCATTAATTAGCATTGATCTTGATGAAGGACCAGTAATCTCTGTACGACGATCTTGTAACTTAGGACCTAACGTTGGACCTTTCCAGTTTGGATCGTCTCTAATATAAGCAGTTTCTGGAAGGAAGTTTGGCAATAAACCAGCATCTCTATTAGCTTGAGCGATTTGACGGTTATTCAACAATTGTTTTCTAGTTCTGTTGAAAGTACGGTGTAAAACAGTGATGAAGGCCAAAGCATCATTAGTGAGGATGTGTCTGGCATTTTCTGGAACTCTTGCTCTAATCTCGACACCTTTAAGGATGTCCTGTGTCTCTGGAAATGGATTGTCAGCAACAGTCATTGCAGTAATAGGGATAACTGATCGATGGTGGAGTGATAAGCAAATCTGGGGAAATGATGGGGATGTTGCCAGTTTATATAGCAGTATGACGGTTAAGGCCGAGGTCAGGAAAAGGGATCAGATGGGGGCCGTGGTGGCCCTTTACAGCCTATGATTGGGCAGGAAATGAAGAGAGGGAACTGAGACAAATGCAGTGGACGGTGGATCAATGGAGCACACTCAATCTGACAGCCATTCTTCCTTTTAAACTTTGTACTTTTGTGTCACTTTCAATGCGCTTGTCCGAAGGTTTCAGATTTCAGTCTAAAAGACCAGTCACAAAATTTTTCGTGACTCTGCCCGGGCTCGGACAAAGAAGGTTTTTCTCTTTTGACTCCGGACCACATTTTCGCGAAATCCCGAATAGGAGTAATTCGCGGGATGTGTATCTTCTGACATAATCAGTGTTGGCTTGACCACTTCAAATGACAAAAAAAGGCTCTCGAATTGTAATCAACAGACGACCTTAAGGGCTGAAAAGGTATCACAGAGCAGCTCAACTAACAAGCTAATACTTAGGGGAATCAAACTTAGGAGCTTTATAAAGAGATTTACAGAGAAAAATTTCTCACTTATGGGTCAATATACTAGCAGAATCACGTCCAATAGACGAGAAAGACATTCCAATAGTGCCACATCCCCAGGTTTAACTCCTATCCCGTCTAACTCTTCAACGTTCAATGTTTCAAACGACCGTCTCTCCCTTCTGAGACGAAGACGCTCATCCAACAACACATCTGGTCCACCTTCTAGAAGAAGGAGACTTCCTGAAAGACTTCATGATTTGCTGGGAAGAACTGATAATAATTCCCCAATTACCGAAGAATCATCAGTCGAGGGTAGCTCTGTCCAAGGTGCAATTCAAAACACTCATCGTGAAGGCGAACAGCCAGAATCAGGTCAGAGATTTATTGATGAGCTAGATTCAATCGCAACTGACCTGTTTAATGCTGTTTCTTCTGATCCTTCCAACCGTACCCGTCATTTAGCATCCCTTTCGTCACTACGCTCTAATGAATCATCAGCTTCATTAAGTAGAAATTCACATGATCAAGTAGGTGAAGACCATGGCATCTCGTTAGAATCACAGATTACTATGTTATCAAGATTATTGGAATTTGCTTCCACATCAACTTTATACACGCTGTTAGGGAGATCAAATCCTACTGGTAGAAGGTTTGATAACAGCTCACGTTCTGACACCAATGATTCCACATTTCAAGAATTTTTAGAGGAACTGCGAAATGGTCTTCTCACAAGAGAATTGGGCGCCAGTGAGGATGACGGTAGGGGTAATATGTCATTCTTTAGAGCTTTCAGATTTGATTCTCTTGCTGAGGAAAATAGTCACCAGTCGCCGGTCCCTGTAATGATTGTTGGCGTCAGATCAATTCAGCAGCCAGCCAATGATACTAGTCCCAATTCATCGACAACAGCAGACTTTGAGTCCAGAGACACTATAAATTCACAATCAGCCCCATCTGTGCCACTTTCATCCGTACTCAACACAGATGACATATCAGATACTCAAGATGACCCAGCAAATGAATTGCAGCAACGCTCTTGGGTCATTCTAGTTATGGGTAATACATTCAACGGTGATCATCCATTTTTATCGGCACCATCATTACTATCTGAAAATCCAACCTATGAAGATCTGATGAACTTGCAAGAACTGCTAGGGCAAGAGAAACCACCTTTGGCTAAAAAGGAAGATTTGAAGAAAGATTTGTTATCAGAAGTTAAGATGACAGATTCGTTCGAGTTAAAGACCGAATTCGCGCCAAAAGTGATAGTAGAAGGTGAAAGATGTCAAATCTGTCTTTCTGACTACGAAGACGGTGAAGTTGTTAGAAGATTGGGGAATTGTGATCATTTTTATCACAAGGAGTGCATTGAGACTTGGTTATTAAATGGTAAGAATAATTGTCCCCTATGTAGATCAAAGGGTGTGGGAGAAAGCGAAGCGGTTGCATGAAAGTGTTAATTATGAATTTTTACGACGTATAAGGGAATTATATAGGATGGAAATGTAAGTAGGATATTACATGAATCTATCTGGAATAATCATTTTCGTAGCTAAATATTATCAAACAATTTTAGAATATGTTCAGGTCATAGTCGTGGGCAGAAATATATGAAACAAGGATAGTTCTCTGGTTATATCTTCTCCCGTGTAGTTCATTAACAGCATTGTGAGCTTCGTCTTTAGTACCGAATTTGACAAAGACTTTACCCACAGAGGTGTGCAAATTCTTAATCGTTCTTTTGTACTTCTCGTCAGGTTTTGGAATTTTGATGCTATCAACTTTACCGAATTTTGAGCATTCTTCAAAAATGTCCGATTCTAATTGTTTATAACCCTCTTCAGTCTTCAAATCTTCAGGTCTGACAGAGTTCAACAAAACAATAGCGGAAGAAGTTGGTATTCTAGACTCTGGCACAGTGGTGGACACAATCGATGCAAATGATCTGTATGAAATTGGGTTTTGCTGGATCAATGGTGACCTAGAGGCATAAATTGCATTTAATGTAACCTCACCAATGACAATTCCGTTGATTTGATTAATATACTCTTCGGATGGTGTGGTAAACTTGACAAATACTATTCCCTTGGAAGCACTTTCTTTGTCAGCGATAAGCTCAATAGCTTCAACATCGGCAATGTCTTGTAAATCTTCCAGAATTTCCTCTTTTTTGATATCAGATGGGACATTCGTTATCGCGATCTTGTCCTTAGAATCGGGTATGACTGTTACTCTCTCAGCTTCAGGGTCAATTATTGGTGTGATGTAGCCTTCTGGTCTATCGATTTTAATCTTCAGGTTTAATTCTTTCTGCAAGTATCTGATTGAGGAGAAAAGGATGGTAGTGACATTGCTATCAGATAGCTGTAATACTAAAAATTTGCTATTTATCAATTCATAGCCGGTGATAAATGATTCTTTCAAATTCAACGAGTTGATGTAATTCTTCAATACTTCAACTAGTCTTTCAGCGGGGAATAAACTAAATTCAACACCAGTGATGATCAGTTGTTTAGAGATTCTTGATGCAGTAGCATCAATACTTTTTTGCTCGAATAAGATCGCAGTCTGACTGTTCAAATCACCACTGGACACTAAACCTTCCAAAGACGATATATCAACACGACGTGCTTCCCCTGGTAATGGAAATAATCCTGAAATCTTTGCCTTTTCAGCACTTATTTTCTCGAAACCTTTAGGCCTGATGTCCCATAGTGACTTTCTTGGTAGCTTATCGATCGGTATCACGTTAGCTAGATCCTCGTCATGGAATAAAACGCTTTCTTTTTGAGCGTAACGATCTCTTCCATTGTCTCTGTAATCACTTCGGTAGTCAAAGCGGTCATCTCTGTATGTGTTTCTATAGCTATCCCTAGTATCTCTTTCTCTATAGTTGGATCTGCCACTGTACTCTCTGTACTCTCTGTCTCTGTAATCTCTTTGATTTCTGTAATCTCTATTGTCTCTGAAGCTTCGGGAATCATGTGCTCTAGAGTCTCTCATTTGTCCATCCTGGTATTCTCTGTGATCTCTTGAGCTATAGTAATCTCTTTTACCTCTTGCACCTCTGTACTCTCTGTCGTCTCGTGAATCTTTAGGGCTGTGTGTCCTAATTGGATCCACATCTCTGGCATCTCTAATATCCCTACTGCTATAAGGACTTGAGATTACTCCACTATTGGAAGGTTGAATTGAATCTTCCTCCTTTGATACTGGTTCTTTTTGTACCACTCTCTCATCTCTTCTTGCTCTTGAGTAAGGGCTGGGTGCATGGTTCGGTTCTTGTTTGGCTTCAATATTGACAGAGTTCCGTTGTTCATTAATTACTGTTTTAACAGTCAGTAAGATTGTCTAAGCTTTGTTGAAGCTCTTTAGTATACCCACATTTCCGCTTCAGGGCTTCGATGACGTTTTGATTGTCCATTATGTCTGACTTGTCACTCTTTGCTGGGTTCCAGGTAAGGGCATCGCAGTTAATCAGCTCGGTGCTTCAACTAAATTTTCTTCGTTCATAGAAAAAGCCGGGTGAGGCCCGCGAAACTCTTCTGTTTACGTGTCGAATACTCTTTGATTTTTAACTTTTGACAGGAAAGTTGATATTGACCATCGATTTCAAAGATATCAAACAACTTTTGCCACCGAGAAACTCGAGAAGATGCTCATCAAGTCACTGATTCCTTGGGCTTTGATAATGGCTAAAGCATATGCTGCCCTGCTAGGAATAGACATTGGCCAGGACTTTACAAAGGCCGTGCTAGTTGCGCCTGGTGTTCCATTCGAGATCGTGATGAGTGCTGATTCGAAAAGAAAAGACATCAGCGGACTGGCATTCAAGCCATTGGATAACGGTGATGTGGAAAGAGTCTATGGTTCTGCCACATCTACCTACTGCACGCGGTTTCCACAACACTGTGCTCTGAACTACAAGCCACTCTTGGGTAAATCCATCGATGACCCAGAGACACAACACTACATCACTTCGCATCCAGGTTCTCAATTGGTTCCTTCCAGAAACAATAGATCTACAATCTCATTTAATATCCAAGGTACAAAGTACCCAGTTGAAGAATTATTGGCAATGAACATTCAAAACATCGTTGGCCGTGCCTCCGAACTATTGAAAGAAAAATCACCAGGTGGATATTCTCACATAGATGATATTGCATTCAGTATACCAAGCTATTTTAGCCAAGGACAAAGGAATGCTATAGTTGATGCTGCTGAGCTTGCTGGTTTGAATGTTGTTGCTTTGATTGACGACGGTTTAGCCATTGCTGTCAATTATGCTTCCAAAACGGAGTTCGATGTTGGTAAGGAATATCACATTTTGTATGATATGGGTGCTGGGTCTACCACTGCTACCCTGGTCTCGTTCAACAAAAGTGATGACAAGACACCATTGGAAATCAAGATTGAAGGCTACGCATACGATGAGACTCTGGGAGGTTCCTTATTTACTACGGCAGTCGTTGACATCATCAAGAACAGGCTCTTAGAAACCCATGGCATCCATACTGATCAGCTAGAGGCTGACCATAGAGCTGTTTCTAAGATTTTGCAGTCAGCAGAAAAGGCCAAATTAGTCCTTAGCGCTAATAATGAAGCGTATATCTCTATCGAATCTTTGATTAAGGAGATTGATTTTAAAACTAAGATCACTCGTCAAGAATTTGAAGAATACTTAAATGAATATTCTTCAAGAATCACCAAGCCAATCTTAGATGCTCTGAAAAATCAACATACTTCACCAGTAACTTTGGATGAAATCAAGTCAGTCATCTACGCTGGTGGTTCACAACGTGTTCCTTTTGTCCAAAAGCACTTGCTATCCTTGATTGGTGAAGACTTAGTCTCTAAGACGGTCAATGCTGATGAAGCTGCTGTTTTTGGTGCAACCCTTCGTGCTCTTCAGATTTCAAAAATGTTCAGAACCAAAGAAATGAAAATCTCGGATAGTTCGATCTACAACTATAGAATCTCGGTTGGAGATGAAGAAACTATTATTTTCCCTCAAGGTTCAACTTATGACATTCATGAACAGATTGATTTGACTGATGCGCTAAACAAAGATGGTTTATCTTTAGATTTAATCGAAGGCTCCAAGCGTTACCAACGATTTGAAACTGCTAAATTGGAAGATATTGAAGCTAAATATTTATTCAACAAATCCGATTGCTCTTCTATTAGCTTCATTGGAAATTTCAAGCTATCAGAAAGTCGTATTTTCACATTTGATTCATTGCAAGCAGTTTGTAACAGTGATAGCTTGAGTTTGGAAGCAGATGAAGAAAAACCAGGGCTTCTTGATAAATTTAGAGGAAAAAAAGAAGACCCTGTCGCTAAGAAGTTGAAAAAAACAAATATTCCATTAAAATCCAAATATCTGACATCACGTCCATTGGGTACTGCCTCAAAACAAGAATTGAGGGCTCATATTCAAAATTTAAACTTCAAAGATTATCAGAGAAAATTGGTTTCTGAAAAGCTGAACGAGTTAGAAGCTACATTGTACAATGCTAGATCATATTTAGATGACGAAGATGTCGTTAAAAAAGCTCCTGAATCATTAATAGATGAAAGTTCTCGGTTGGTTAGTGAATACTTAGAATGGCTTGATTATGAAAGTGACAGTGCTGAATTGAAAGAAGTTAAAGATAAGGTGGATCTTGTCAAAAGATCAGTTAGGAGAATCAAAGATTACATTGCCCAACTAAATATTCCTCTTGACACTGAAGAGTTCAAAAGAATCCACCAACAAGGCGTGACTGCTATCAATGACCTCCAAGAAACTTTACTAAACTACACAGAAGATTCCATTGAGATGGCTAAAAAGTTTGAGAATGCTGGTCTTGATTTCGAAAAAGAGTTTCAAAAATTGACCAAATATGCTAGGTCATTATCAGAGGAAACAGTTACTAAAGTTTCACAAGAATTGATGAAAGTTTTCGAAAGATTGCAGGACGCTATTGATGCTAAAGAGGAGCTATCAAGAGACGATTTGCTTGAATTGAGAAAGGAGTCACTTGAAAAACTGGAAAATCTATCTTCTGTTCAGAAACAACTAGTCTCGGTGCATGAACAACGTATTAAAGAGCTGACAAGTGCATTAAATAGACATGAAAGATCCCTGAGAAAAGCTGCTGTTAAAGCTACATCAAAGGCTGATGACTATGAATTAGAAGTCGATGCTTCAGGTACTACTGAATCTTCCAGTACTGAGGACCCCACAAAGGACACTGCGGTTCATGACGAACTCTAGGCTGACGACGGCTGTGGGTCTTACTACATAGGTTTTATGTTCTAAAAAATTGCATTTACGTAATAGGTTCAATGTTGTAGAGAATGACAACGCGTGATCTAATTGATGCTGCACTCTGGCATAATTTCGGTACTCCCAATAATAGCACCTGGAACTTGTGAAGGGTGGGACCGATGTGTGGTGAACATGGATAGTGTACGAATGTATGACTTTGAAGATATATCTATAATTCTGAAATTGTCTACCTATTTCTATCTTCCGGGTCATTTTGAGATTTCCAATGGGACGTCGCTTTTGGCCTTCATAAAACACTAAGCTCATGTGCATCCTCAATACACATTCCACATCAACAAGAGTGCAATAATCACACTTTCATCATCAACAAACATTAACAACTGTGATTTCACAGTCAGCCTGTGGAAGCGGTCGAGCTTGTGAAAACTTTCAGCTTGCGTTGGATGATCTATGTGACCTTTCATCAACGAATTCTCAACTTACAAGTCTCTAATAAAACCAAATTCGCTGATAATCATATCTACATTATGCTCTATCTCATTCTCAATGTAATGAGATTTGTGTGAACTTCGAACCTATCGAGACAGCAAATGTACTATCTTTGGTAAGATCTTTAAATTCATACAGGAAATCACGGTATTCAGTGGCTGGCATCGCCGATGTTTTTTGATACTCTGTGGTGTGAGAAGGTAAACAAACGACACCTATCATCAAGCATAGTAACATAAAAATTCTCCTCACCATTCCAAAATTCCAGGTTAACACCAAAGAGATGATCCACATGATTTGTTTCACGTTATATGATGCACTTGTTACACATAGTCACGTTTTTGACAGATATTTGATGCTTGGTACACCCATGACATAATACATTACAACATTTCTTTGTATCCTCAGGATCGCTGGACAGTTTCAAGCTCTTGAGCTGTGAAAAAAACATGCCCTACAGGAACCATATCACTGCTTAGCGGCCCAATAGATTCGTTCAGCTCGCAAAAATCCTCAATGGTATAAATGGACGTCGTGGGTAGGTGGAGCGTTCCACATCTTTCTTTGAGGGACATGAGATCTTCACAACGCTCACAAAGGATAACTGATACAACCTCGGGATGTTTTTGATTAACTCTGTAAAATTCACCAAACCTTTGGCAAGTTATCACTTTCTCTGTTTTCTTCATCGTTAGTACAATGAGGACATCTGTACTGTTTAATTAGTGCAGGATTATCGTGTTGCATGATAGTTTCGGTCTTAATGCCTGATCCTTGGATATCTAGATTCTCCAGAATATTAGGTTCGCAGTTATCTGATCCATTGCACTTCTCTTTGTAACAGGCTTAGATGCTGGCGTTGGTGATCTAGCAATGAATTTTTCTCTTTCTCAGCATTGCTATGTGTAGCTCTTGTCATTCGCTTTGAAGGAAAATCTTTCCCAGCATACTGCTTTGTGGTACATTGTCTCTTTGCAATTGACACTGAAACGTCAGATACCTAAAACAATGAAGCGTGGACTCGTTCCATTAGCTAGCATTTTCCTAAATGCATGTATCTTCCTTCCGCGATGAAGCCGGCTTCAGAAAATTGGTGATCAAATTCACACACGCATTTAAATCAGAAGAGAAAACTTACTTTTATCGCCATTAACCACCATGCACGACAAGCTTTAACCTTCAGTGATGGATCTGTATCTTAATCGATAGTCACTCCTGCAGTATGAAATCAAGGCACAATTTCCAGCTTGGGCATTGCACCACAAATATCACACGCTCGTAAGCGAACATCAAACTCAACAAAACACTATTAATATATTAGGGTTAAATACTTCAAATGTGTAACAATGCAATTCTATTTACTAACTAAAATCATCTCTTGTGATCTTGGAAGCTTCACACATTTGGGCAAAAATACCTCCCTGCTCGAATAACGTTAGGGGAGTATCAAACTCTGCCAGTTCACCTTTCTCTAGCACCAAAATTTTATCGTGATGAATGATTGTTCTCAATCTATGAGCAATACACAAGACAGTGCAATGACTGAACTCGGCAGTGATCGTCTGTTGGACCAATTCATCAGTCTCATAATCAACACTTGATGTAGCTTCATCCATGATTAAGATCTTGGTATCTCTCACTAAAGCTCTAGCTAAGGCAATCAGCTGCTTTTCACCCAGTGAGAAATTAGCACCATCATCCTGTACAGCAGCATCCAAATGGAACTTATTCAACTCTGAATCGTCAGCCCCACTAACTGAGTGGGGATCAACCACCTGCGCTTTAATACTTTCATAATCAACACCCTTGAAAACACCAGAACGTCTCAAGGCATCCCATAATTTCTCATCATCACTTTCACCGAATGGATCCAAATTTTTTCTGATGCTACCTTTGAATAACACAGGGTCTTGTGGAATGATAGATAGCTTGGATCTGAGTTCGAATAAACCCAATTTACTAATGTCAATACCATCAATCTCAATTTTACCATTAGCCAATTCGACAATTCTATAAAGAGCTGTCATTAATGATGACTTACCAGCACCGGTTCTACCACATATTCCAACCTTTTCACCGCCTCTCACTTGGAAAGACAAGTTCTTGAAGATTAAAGGAAGGCCATCTCTGTACCTCAAAGAAACGTCTTCAAAATCAATGTCACCGTTAGCTGGCCAACTTTCAGGCGGAGCAGTTTCAGGAATTCTGTATGGAGCCTCTTGCTCGAGATCAAAAGCATAATGGATGACTCTTTCAACTGAATTCATGTCGTTCTCAGTCTCGGCATAAAAGACCAAGACTGTAGATAGCGTCAAAGCAAACTGAATCATGTAAGAAACCAATAAACCAGCAGATGATGGGCTTAAACGGAATTGGCCAGTCACTGTCAGCAAACACACCAATAGAACAACCAGACTAGCAATCATATCCAAGTTCAAGGAAATCCACCTTTGATTTGCAATCACAACCAGATAGACCTCATTCATCATGTTCGAGAACTTGTCGTTTCTCGAAATAAATCTTTGGTTGGAGTCAAAGGCCTTAATCGTAGTCATACCACCCAAGACTTCATTGAAATTATTCAAGATGAAAGATCTATTGATTGCCTCCAATCTCTTCACTTCTCTGGCAGATGCCTGGTAATAGTTGGCAACACAAATCAAAACAATAGCAATAAATGGGAATGCAATTGCAAACCAAGGAATATAAACAATGGCTAATATCAAAGTACCAATGACTTCGGCACTCAGTTGTGTGAAAAGCTTGATATGCGTATGGATCTCATTATCTAAGGTATTAGTGTCTTTTGAGAATCTATTCAAGATACGGCCAACAGGTGTAGTATCCAAATAGCTCATCGGTGTATGCAAGATTCTCTTTACAGCGCTCATATTCAATTTTTCAGATGCAATAACAATCAAATAACCAAAGATACCAAATTCAATCAATGTTAATATCATACTTGTAAAAGCCAGCATGATATAAATACCAATGTATTGACCTCTAGCCAGGTTAAATTTTTCCTCGACCCAGAATGACAACCAAACATTGGTGAACAAAATGGTGAAAATAGTCAATACCATCGTTATAAACAATATTGGCAAGGCAGAATAACCAAAGACCCCCTGACCGGCCTTCAAATATCTCCAATACATCGATAATGGAATGGCATTGACAGCCCGCTCTTCATCGGTGAATAATTCACCACTCTCAGCATTAATAACAGCCTTTGCTTTCTTATCGTCAAATTCGGTATCCACTTTCGCTTCGGGTTCTTTGTCAGCTTCAACCTCCTCCAAGTGTTTGTTGAATTCCATCAAATCAACAAAAGCTTTGTTTCTGGACTTCAGCTCTGACTCCGTACCAAAATCTAATGTACCATCATTGTTCAAAAATACAATTCTATCGGCACGCTTGATTAATGATAGTTGATGTGTAGCTAACACTCTAGTCTTCTCCTTCAAAATACCTAATAAGCACTCCTCAGTGATCAAGTTACCTACGTTAGCATCAACAGCAGATAGAATATCATCTAGCAAGTAAATATCCTTTTTAGCATAGACAGCTCTAGCCAAATTCAATCTAGCTTTTTGACCACCGGACAACGTGACACCACGTTCACCAATTTCAGTCTTGTCTCCAGCCTTGAACAACTTCAAATCGTCAATCAAAGCACATTTTTGAACAACTTTCTCATACCAGTCTTCGGAATATTCAGAACCAAACACTATATTTTCTCTAACGGTAGCATTTTGGACCCACGGTTGACCCGCAAAGATAATGGACCCATTAATGGCGACAGACCCAGTAACTTTATGCATCAATCCAAAAAGCGCAGATAACAGCGAGGATTTCCCTGACCCAATGGTACCTGTGATAACAATAAATTCGCCCTTTTTAATGTCCAAGTTAACGTTCTTCAGTATAGTTAAAGTTTCATGGATCAAGGGCTTGTCCTTGTCCTTATTCTTCTTGTCCTTATTCTTCTTGTCCTTCTTTTCCTTCTTCGATCTGTTTCGTTTCTTCTGTTCGGTATCTATCAGCTTCTTCTCGTCATCAGAGTCAGAGTCACTCTCGACAGCTTCTTTGTAGACAGACCAGCTAAATTCAGCATCAGAAACCTTGATAGCTAAGCTCTCGTCAAGCGGAGCAGTATCGTAAAAGCTTTCCGTGTTGTATTCCTCCTCAGGCGATTTAAGATATTCGGAAATTCTCTTAATAGCAGTTAAAGCATCTGCTATAAAGGTAAAAGCGATTGGAAGATCAAGGGCTTGCTCAGACAAGATCTGGAATAAATTTAAGGAGGAAAAGATGTTAGCAGCGTTACTTTTTTTGCTCACTGTTGACAGGACCAAGAAAGACACCATGGATATCAAAATTGGAGTACCTAAGGCAAGTGAGAAGACAAAAGCGGTGACCATTTGAATTTTCAGGACAAATCCAATTTCTTTTGAACGTAATTCTCTAACGACATTTTCATAAGCATCTTCCCAGGAATAGAATTTGACCATTTTCATCGACATTAGTAACTCCCTCATAGAATTAACCCTTTCATCAGTGTATAAATTTGCAGCAACCCTAAAAGAGAAGAAGAAATGCATTGGCCATGCCATCAAAACAGTCAAGAGTAAAAAAGTTGCAATACCAACCAAAGCAGAGACACCTAAATTGATTATTAACAGAACAATAGCAATGATGATTGGAACAGGGAAGGAAAACAAAACTGGAACGAACCCCATTGCCAGGTCAATTCTTGTAAGATCAGAGTTAAGCAATGACAGTACTTTACCATTTGGAGTTCTGAAACGAGTCTCACCGTTTGCAACCATACTTTTCTCTAATAGTTGTTTCGTAAAGATAACTCTCGAGTGAGCACCCAACGATTTTGCCAAAAGGAAACATTGATTCAGAAAAAGGGAGTTCCCAGCTAGTAGTAATGCCAATCCAAATGAGTAGCCAATACCGTTTCTGACATGATGATTTGGAACGATATCTCTTAATTCTATGAATTGAATCAATTTTTTAGTTACCAAAGGTGAAAAAGATGAGCATAGACTGGCCAATATTCTAAAAGCAATAGAAAAAAACACTGAATATGGAAAAGTTTTTGCGAAGGCCTTAATTAGCGTCCATGCTAACTCATCTTTGTCTTCGATGCTTGTGATGTCTCTGCCGTTCAGTAATTTGTCCAAGTTCTCGTTAAACCTTAAATGCATGGTTTCAACGGTTAAATCATCACCCAGAACCCAAAGATCATTCTGCTGTAACGTTCTCTTATAACCTCTATGTAATAGTGGGAATAGCCATGTGAAGAAAAAAAACCTGAATGGGTTTTTGGAGTAGATAGGTAGCTCTTTCCTCTCAGACTCATCTGGGATTGGTGGAACCTTTTTAGATAGAAACGGCGTCAGTAGTCTTTTGACAGGTTTTGTTATAGGCTGATCATATTGAACGATTGTGTTTGACTCGGGATCTGTGTCCTGACTGGATGATTCTTGATCCTTCGACATCAGCTAGATCTCCATGGAAATAGGAATTTTCTTGCAAATGTTTTCGATGGCGATTTTGGGCTTATTTAAAGGATTTGTTACGGATATAGCTTACGAGAAGTTTTTTTTTTAATTCCGAGTAGGTCCGTTAACAGCACTGTGCTTTGCCACAACTGAATGTGAGGCAATATCAAGGATAAGATAAACAGTGACTCTTTGAAGTTGTTTATTATATAATAATTAGTGACATTCTCCTATTTTCAAAAACTTTATTCACAGAAAAGGAAGCTATAAGAGATTTTATTGGCCTGTAATCTGTTACGTGGCACACTGCCCCTATATAAAAATTATGACCGGGACTTCGTAAATATTTTCTATTTTTCTTTTCGAGAATACTCAGAAATTTTTGGCATGCTTCTGGAATCTTCAGTATATGATTCAATTACAATCGATAGAAACCTTGAAATACACAACCAAAAATTGAAAAAACTGAAAAAAAAACTTGCAAAGAAGAGGTCTTTAGAAAGAAACTATACATGCAAACCTTCTCTCAAAAAACTTAGCAATATGAGGAGCTGCTTGCTTTTATGTAGGTTTTCATTCACTTCCATTTTAGGAACTCGGCCGAAACAGAAAGTGCGGCACAAAATTTTACGAAAAAATAACAAAGTACAGTACATCCGAATTGCTATGCATCTGTTTAAATTGTAAACTGGTCTTTGGAGCTCATTAAGATTTAAGTTACAGCGAGATTCCCAGTTTTTGCCTCTTCTTCACCGTTGAACAATAACCTATTTACTGTCTAGGGCTTTCGGTTGATGCTTTGGGGATAGCACCATTTATCGGGTGTCTAACAACTCTCTCCACAGCCTGTGAACCACTGAGTGATGCAATGGAATCAGTTTCTGGATCGGTAGCACTCACAGTGAGTGATCCTTTAGCACTTGCAGGCGAATTACAGGCTTTTCTGCCGTCATTACCAGCTGGAGAAATAACAGAAATACCTTCTTTCACAATCGCTTCAACAGCACCGTTCAAGATTGTATTCGTTTTCATAATCGATGGAATCACGATCAAACTTGGTCTTTTGGTGATTCTGGAATCATTTAGGATCAAGTTTAAAGCACTCACAACAGAGGATAGTTTAGTTTTTCCTTTCTTGTTTGCAACCTTAACATCAAATAAATTCGCCTTCTTAGTAACATCATAGGTCTCTGAAGCGATAACACCAGAAACGTAAGTTCCGTGGCCAACATTGTCGATACTATCCAACGTTTCACCTGTGAAATCTGCCAATTTTGTGACTCTTTGTTGGAAATCTGGGTGCTTTGAGTAAATTCCAGTGTCTAAGACAGAAACTTCAACCCCGATACCTGCAATTGAATCGGAAACAAAGATATTCAGCATCTACTTTGGTAGCTTGATAGTAGTCATGGTAAAAGGACTGAACTTATAGCCGCTCTTCAACTGGATGACAAACTCAGTACCATACACATTTGAAAGGAAGAACGAAAAGAGAAACAGCAGAAGAAATAGGAATATGAAAACATCCTTAATTATTCTCTCTAACAGATAACTGCTATGATGTATAACCGCATTTTTTTGCCATATCTCAACCTAAATTTCTGGTAATTTTTTGTGTCAGTGTTTTTTGACATTGAAGTTACTCGATTCGACGATGATTAACCTCTCTGTTCTGCCCTCATAAGAGTGCTCGAGCATCACTGAACGAAGTTGAAGAGCTTCAAAATTTCTCTTTGAATCCATCTCTCGGATACTCTGTTTCTAGGACGGTAAACCTGGTATCTTGGTCTTCGAAGACCTCCTGTTCCTCCGAAATCTCGTTCACGTTCTCCTCCGCCAGCGACTCCCATACGAGATCATCATTAGCTGTCGAAGCTGAAACAGTAGTATCATTCTCGGCTGCTCCCTTAAAATGCAGTTGCAGCATTTTTTCTTTTTCCTGTCTCTCTTTACGGAGTTTCCTTTTCCTCTTATCTCTCTCCCTTCTTTCCTCAACGTCCAGGATTTCATGCTATAGCATTGTTAATACATTTCTCTTTAAATGATACCAAAGATCTATATTATCAAATTCCTGACTCACCTCTCTGTACTTTGCAAGGTATATTTTCAAAATTTCTCCATAATTCTCGAACCCTAACGTATTTAAAGCATAGAGAATATCTTCGCCGCTCAAGGTCTTTCTACTCTCAAACTTAGACTTATCAACAGCCCCTGATGTGACGAAAGAGATGAACTCAGAGACACATTCCTGGGTACATATCTTGGCTTCCCTTGACAACTTAGCTTGTGGGGGCAAGGCATTTTTCATAATTGTGCTAACTGAGTTAAGGTTAATATATGCGATTCGAAGGTGCTCTGAGTAATATTCAAAGTGCTTACCATTAGCCAATGGCAACCAACGATCTTGCTCTCTTACTTCATAATTCCCATGCATATCAATCAGTCTATCATCGAAGTCAGCAGATCCGGCATTTGAGTTTCCTGAAGTTGAAAAGGTAGCGCGATTGAAATGTGGGTTGGTGGAATCCATGATATTCACTCTCTGAAGCTAATTATCAAGAAGATTATCCTGAATCAAGCGTGGTCTATGATCTTGATCAATATTTATCTGAAACTATAGGACAAGTGGCCGTTTTCTGTCATTATAAGAAGGTATGTAGCTACTTTGCATTGATAAAAATTGAAATCATGATGCATATATATATATACAGACGAATCTTGAATACACCCAATTTTCTTTGATAGTCGTTCGGGAGAAAGTTGCATTCACCTGCTTACGATTAGAAAAGAATATATATAAACTATGAATAATCCTTGGACGTTGCTCTAATTATAATAGTACTGAACGTTTTAATAAATATTTGGACGTATCTTCTGTAATAATTTTAGCTCTAGACGTATGTAACTTCGTGATCAATCATGATGCGCGCATAATTACCATATATATTGTAATAGTATGGCATACTAGGGCTACTAACCTTTCCCTATTTAGTGCATACTATTCTGAAGATCCTATTCTTAACTAGATGAGTCACCTTCTAGGACTATGTTAAGAGGCTGTTCCCTGAACTTAGATCCTCTTCAATACATACTGATAATACAACGTTTATTAAGCTGTTACTTCGATCCTATTTGGATCGATCATAGACCTTAATTACTCCCACTAAGACATTACGGTAACCGTACCGTATTAAATACAGATAAATATTCAAAATGACTAAATTATCTAAATATATTAATTATGATTAAATTATATAAAAAAATTAAAATATGCTAGCTCCAACTTGTATACTCTCATGCGATGATTTTATAAGCGATACATCTAAGCTAATTATATATCACTTTCCGCTATTATATTCGACGACGTCTCTAAACTGCTTATTTCCGTTGGAGAACCATATCTCCGTGGTTAAATCCGAAGCTCCAGTGCCGTTACTGAAAAGTTGCGTAATAGTCAAAAGGAGAATGGGAGCCACAAGCAGCATGAACTGGACCTGAGCCTAGTGCGATCACTGGGTAGCAAAGGCAAATAGGGTAGAGTGGTTGTTATGAATAGCTTCTGAGCGTAACCTGAAGCTCAAAAGTGTTTGTCCAGAGACGATAGGATAACTGCTAGATGCTCAGCTACTACAACTATAGCCATCCTAAAAAGTTCAGCCTTTCAGATGATGTCTGCAACAAATGAAGACCCCTTGCAGCCAAGGCGATCCATAGTATAATTCTGTGACCTATCAAAAGGTTTGGTCGCTATTTGGGTTCGCGTTTATAACAGTACAGGAACTGGATTTAATTTTTACAATGTGGCTTCTACAAGCCAAAGAATCGTGGAACTTGAGCTAAAGGGTAAATATCCAACTTTTAATCATTCATGACCATTATGGATATTCAGGCTTTCGTTGAAGATGGAGGACAGACTTAGAGAGAATGGTGTGGATGAATGCCTTCAAGCCAACGAGAAACCAGTCAGAAGACTCCTTACTCCCTTGTTATCCAAATCAGTTCCACCTTTACCTGCTGATGAAGAAAGGCCAGAACTTCCTATGAACACCACAAATTACCTTTCACAACTGCTGTTTCTTTGGTTGATCCCTATGCTGAGAGTAGGTTACAAGAGAACACTGCAACAGAACGATTTATGGGTTTTAGATAGGAACTCCACAGTTGATACGAAACACGAACAGTTTAATCGTTACCTTCAGAGAGAACTGGGGACCAAAGATTTTAGTCAGGTCGAAAATGAGAAACTCTCATGGGCTATTGTCCGTGCTTATTTCAAAACTTTTAAAACAGTAAGTATTTTAGCTGTTTTATACAAAATACTTGCTGTGTCATGTGCCTCTTTCACAACGGTCCTCGTGAAGAAACTGATCACTATTGTCCAACGTAAACAGCTTGATCCAGACATGAAGATAAATGAAGGTATTGGGTATGCCTTTGGCCTCAGCTTGCTGCTTTTGGCTTCTTCCCTGTTCTACAACCAGTCTGCCTTATTATCGAGATTAATGGGCGGTCATTCCCGCACAATCTTTACCAAACAGTTACTTGAAAAATCACTTGTTGCCAATGATGAAGCTAGACATGTCACTCCAAATGGTAAACTTCTTACATTGCTGAATTCTGATCTCTCAAGGATCGATTTTGCTTTAGAGTTCTTCCCTATTGTGTGCTCCACCCCTTTCCCTGTAATCATTGGTGTCACATTATTGTTAATAAACATTGGTGTCTCATCCTTGGTCGGGCTGGGAGTCTTCGCACTGTTAATGGTCGCCACTACTGGACCTGCCACTTTGTTCTTCAAATACAGGATAGGTGCCAATCAGTTCACAGATGACCGCGTGTCCGCTTTGCGTGAACTATTACTATCCATGAAAATGATCAAGTTCTACACCTGGGAAGATGCATACTCCAAGATTATTACCGCTTATCGCTCAAAGGAAATTTCCTACGTGTTGAAATTACAGTATGTGATGTCTATACTGATGACTTTATTCATGACAACCCCACAGATTATCTCAATGGTCTCATTCTTGGTATTATTCACCATCAGTCATGGACAAGCTGCTAATGTCTTTGCTTCTTTGATTCTTTTCAATATTCTTGCTGAGCAAGTTTCTGAGTTCCCAGCATTTTTAATGTCTTTTGTTGATGCATTGACAGCTGTCAAGAGAGTTGCTGAATACCTGAGATCATCGGAAGAGCAAGCGATGGATTATGATGGTATCACTGATGACCTGGCTATTACGGTCAAAGATGCAGATTTTGTGTGGAATGTTTATAAAGATTCCATCATTAGTGATGATGAGAAGAAAGGTCTAATGAAGACATCGAATGGGATAATCCATGAAGCTTTATTAATCTTTAAGGGTGTCAATTTGGAGATTAAGAAAGGTGAATTCATAGTCATTACGGGTCCAATTGGTTCAGGTAAGACTTCTTTATTGTCTGCAATCTTCGGTTTGATGAACAAGACTCATGGCTCCGTTGGGTTCAATGGCTCAATGGTATTTTCTGGTCAACCATGGGTCCAGAATGCTACCGTTAAAGAAAACATAATATTTGGCTCGGATTTTGATGAAAAGTTTTATGGAAAAGTGCTTGATGCATGTGCCTTATACGATGACTTGAAGTTGTTAAGTGCTGGTGATTTCACTGAGATTGGTGAACGAGGGGTTACTCTTTCTGGTGGCCAAAAGGCGAGAATCAATTTGGCTAGAGCGGTCTATGCCAATCGTGATATATACCTGCTAGATGATGTCTTGAGTGCAGTGGATGCTAAGGTTGGTAATCATATTGTTGATAGCTGTCTAGTGGATCTCTTGAAGAATAAGACTAGGATCTTGGCAACACATCAGTTATCATTAATCCATAAAGCTGACCGTGTGGTCTTCTTAAAAGATGGTCACTTGGACATTGGTACAGAGGAGGAGCTAAAGGCCAGAAACAAAGCCTTCGTTGAACTTCTTGAATATAATCGTCATTTGGAAGAGAAGGAAAAAGACGAAAAAGAAGAGGACGCTGCCGAAAAGAAGGAAAGTGAAGTTAGACCAGTGGATGGTAATTCCCTTTTTAAAGAAGAAGAACGTGCCGTCAATTCAATTCCATTCAGAACATATCTGAAATATTTGAAAGCAGGTGAAGGTGTTCTAGGACGCTTAGCTCTTCCGTTATTACTGACGCTGTTTGTTCTGAATGTCGTAACTACTTTGTTAATCAATGTCTGGCTATCATTCTGGATCGAAAAGAAGTTTGGACTGTCTAAGGATCAATACATTGGGCTATACATTTTCTTTGGGTTTTTCAATGTCGTGCTGTCATATGTGAAGTTCTCTTTGTTTGCTTACATCCTGGTGACGGCCTCAAAAGTTTTAAACTTGAAGGCATTAGAAGGCATCTTACATACTCCAATGCAATATTTGGATACCACTCCATTAGGCAGGATTATCAATCGTTTTACTAAAGATACTAATTCTCTGGACAATGAAATTGAGAGATCGCTAGTGGTGTTTTGCCATGATACAGCACAGATCATTGGTATCATAATCTTAACCATCATTTACTTACCATGGTTTGCAATTAGTGTTCCTTTTACCGTTGGTGCCTTCATTACCGTTGCTAATTACTACCAGGCTTCAGCAAGAGAGGTCAAACGTCTAGAAGCAATCAACAGATCTTTCTTATTGAGCAACTTCAATGAGGTTCTGGGAGGTATGTCCACTATAAAAGCCTACAACGCCGTCCCTAGGTTTCTGGCTAGGAACTCAAAATTTAGTGATATGATGAATGAGGTGTATTTTGTCGTTAATGCAAACCAGCGCTGGATATCCGTCACGCTAGACTCCTTTGCTGCTGTTTTGGTTCTCCTTACTTCTTTGCTGACAGTGACTGCTGCATTCAAATTAAGTCCTTCTTCAGCGGGGTTGCTAACGTCATATATGATCAACATGGCCGGTATGTTTCCTGCAGTTTTGACTTTGTATACGCAGACTGAGAATGAAATGAATTCAGTGGAGAGAGTCATACATTATGCTTATGAACTGGAACAAGAGGCCCCTTATAAGATTGAAGACACTAAGCCACCTGCCCAATGGCCTGCTTGCGGTGCGATTAAATTCACAGATGTATCACTAAGATATAGGGAAGGTCTTCCTTTAATCTTCAAGAACTTGTCTTTCGAGGTGAGAGGTGGTGAAAAGGTTGGAATCTGTGGTAGAACCGGTGCTGGTAAGTCATCACTAATGACAGCTCTTTATAGAATTGTCGAATTGGCTAATGGTAAAATTGAGATTGATGGTATTGACATTAGTAAATTGGGTTTATTCGAACTCAGATCCAAGCTATCTATCATTCCACAAGACCCTGTGTTATTCAAAGGTAGCATCAGAAAAAATTTGGATCCATTCGGTGAAAGTGAAGACGAGAAATTATGGGATGCCTTGAGGCGTGCTGGTGTTTTTAAAGGTGTCGACTATGAGGGTATTAAGGGACAGAAAAATGGTGCGAATTTACACAAGTTCCACTTGGATACTCTTGTTGTTGAGGATGGTGCCAACTTCTCACTAGGTGAGAAACAATTGATTGCATTAGCTAGAGCTCTGGTTCGTGATACAAAGATTCTAATCATGGATGAAGCCACTTCAAGTGTGGATTATGAGACTGATGCCCTTGTGCAGGAGACCATTAAGAATGAGTTTGCTGACTGCACGGTGTTAAGTATTGCACATCGTTTGAGAACCATTGTTAAGAATGATAAGATATTGGTGTTAGAGAAAGGAGAACTTGGGGAATTTGATACTCCTAAGGCTTTATTTGAGAGAGGCGGGATCTTTAAGCAAATGTGTGATGCTTCTAAAATCACAAAGGAAGATTTTATCTAGACTTTGTGCAACATCATCACCCACTTTCAATTATTGTGCGTTTGGGCTGTTAAAGTTTTTCAATTCGAGGTAACTTTTATTATATATATATATCATTCATATTAACGAATAGTACGGAACCATAGATAAGCTCTACACTGAGCAGACTTAAACCCACCTAATTAGCCACTCCAAAGTAAAAATAAAACCTTTAATTAATTCCCCAAAACATAGCCCAATAACACCTTTTTAATAATACGCATCATATTCTAACTCTCTCAATCTTTCAAAATATAGAAATTCCATATAATCACCAGCAATCTCAAACTTATTCAGAACAGGGTCAACATCAAACATATGACCTATCAATTTGAGATCCCTTTCAACAACGCTTAGAAATTCTTTCCAATCATCGTGAAGTTTCACTGTTTTATCGAAATAAGGGCCCCATATGATCACCTGCCCAACTGTACCCCCAGGTCCGGGAGACATATCGACCCCTATGAATTGACCATCAACGTTGAGTAATAAGGGGATCCAATCCGGGTGTAATTTAACTGGTTTGATGGTGTCATGTGGTATGCAATCAGTAGCGGTGTCATCAAGGCATTGAGTGTCCAAGATCGTGGCGATTTCCTCGAGTGACAACAGTCTCAAATCAAGAAAAAGGCCATTTTTGGTGGAAATCATGCTATAAATATCGATCTCAGTTGAGCCTTCACCATTGAATGTCCTTAAATACTGGACGACATTTTTAGGTAACTTAGGATACTTTGATAAGAACTGAGCAAGTTGCGATTGAGATGCAGAGTGAATGTAGGAAGGAGATAACGTTGGGAATATTTCTCTTAGCGATATTTCAATAGATTTAAGAATATCATCCATCATGACTCGAAATATGTAGATTCACAACTGAGACTGAGACAAAGGTTTGATTTGCGGTTTGGTGGTGGAGTCTCTTGTGAGAGATTGCTCTCTTTTCTATGCCGTATAGATACGGAGGATTCTATAGTATTAAATTGAAGGAAAGCCTAATGGATTACGGAAATGAAAAACTTTTGTGGATCTGATCACCACAAAAGGAAGACTTCCTTATATTCCAAACGCATATCTCACATTTCAAAGCAAGAAAGCAAAGATTCAATCATTTCATCAAGTAAAATTTCTCTCGACTTCAACATTCTGCCATTTATGCTCGGATAAACCTTCTGGATCGAATTGCGATTCGGAATTAACTTCCTGTTGCCGCGTACATCCATTTGTTAACTCCGAGAGAGGCCGATTTCTCGATCTCAACAACTAATGGGATACGCTAAGTAGTACATTAATAATTAGACTGGTGGAATGTAACACTCGATTATTTGTTCAAATCGCTGTACTCCTCCAGCTTCGAGTCATGTATATGATCCAAGTAATTGATCTCCTTTAATTCGTAGACGTTGTACTCTCTATCGATTGTATAGAAGCCCTTATTTTTGAGATCTTTCACCAACTGCTTTAAAAAATCTTGCCATGTATCAAAGGCAACTATTCTGTAATCATCAAAATCTCTTCCCCAAATGATGACTTGACCATATTTTCCATTTTGACCTGGAGAAAGGTCCACACCAATACTATTCCCCGAGCCATCAGTAGCTAATCCAACCCAAAAATCAGGTAGAGCGTATTTGGTTTTAACAGCACCTTCAGGGAGTGATTGATATTCAATCTCTTCAAATTCATTATTCTGTTCAACAACCTCTTTCCATATTTGTAATTCTCTTTCAATTTCTTCGAGAGTAAGAGCTGAGAGACCTAAAAATGTACCTACTTGGAAAAGGTCCTTCCCTGGTAGAGTGCCTTCACCCCCGAACAATAATAAGTATTCCTTCACTTGTTCTGGTAATTCAAAGCCATGCTTAATCTCTAATGATTCAATCTCTAGTGTGGTATTACCAGGCTTGAAGTAATCCTGCGATAAATCAGGAAAATTCTCATAAGTGATCTCTTTGATCTTATCAATGAGTTCAGCAATCATCTTTGTAAAAACAAACCAAAGTCGTCGTTAATATATTCTTCGTACTCGTCGTAAACTGGTGAGAGTAAACAAAAAAACGCACGAGAGATCCCTGTTTCAAGCCACTCCAGGGTTCTAGTACATCATACGCTGTCGAAGTACTCCAAATTATTCAACTGATGCTCGCAAGATCAAACAGTCAAACCCTAAACATGATAAAGGGCGTCACTTCCCAATTTGGATCTCGTTGTAAATCGAAAAGTCAATCAAAATTTCCAAATTCAGAAGATCGCGTTTTGAACAAAAAACGCGCCCTACGTAAATAATTGTGACTTGGATGGAAATGTGAGAGATTGACGACTCCTTGCAGGATGATGCCTTTTATTGCAGGGATAGTTTAGGTTTGAGTAGGTGGAACAATAAGTTGGAAACTTTACTAGCAAGAGAATAGGCCATAATTCAAATTGTGTCGGAAGGGACACGAGAAGAGAATGACAATATAAACTGGAATGAAGGAGATGTAAAGTTCAGTTAGATTTGAGACCTGAAATTAATTCATCATATCCTGCCAAGTTCAGTTCTTTTTGGGTGCTTTGCCGCAAAAATAGCAAAAATGATCCGACCCAATGATCCTCCACCACAGAGACGCGCTTTGTTTCAATCCTTTGAATCCTTTACACAAGATTTGGGAATGTTTCAAGTAGTGTGACGCGTTGGGCCTGTCCGGACAAGGAAATTTTCGCGTGGACTATCCAGGCAGACCTTCCAAGTTCCAGGCAGAGCTTACCCCTCTGGGATTCAACAGAGACATCCTGCCTGTTGTCCCGCCTAAGTTCCCCCCAACGCGCGACGCGTACACGTCAATTTTGTAAAAAAAATTAGCCTGCAGAAAAGCACTGGAAAAGAAGAAGAAAAAAAAACAGGGCAGCTATGGCCATTTGGCATTAGGAAGTCCCAAAGTTCCCTTTTGAAATATTCTGCTCCTTCATACTCTTCCTAATCAAGAATTGAGCCTGCTTCTACTGCGCATAAACAAAGACACGGTCCTTCACGTAAATATAAAATAATAATTGGACTGATTGGGAAATACTCTTCATCTGCCTTTCCTCACTGTGCGTTGGTTTAAAAACCCTTTGGAAATACTAAAGGCTCATTTTTATACCTTCTTATTCCCACCTTTTGTTTAACTTTCCATTTTTTTTCAATCATACATTCTTCGACTTACCATCTACCTTCACTCACTCACTCACTCTCTCACTCACTGTCACATTCGTTCACTTCAGTCATTTTATAACAATGTCTACCTGGTCACCTTCTTACACAAAACTAGGTCCTCCAAAACATACAAAAGCACGTCCCTATCATCCTACACTAGAACACCTTGAGACTCAATCCAACAAGAAATGCATTAAGGATTATGAACAGGAAATACATAACTACTTGTCTCTTATTGAGACAAACTCTGTTATCAATTGTTCTATGATTGATTTACAACCTGAGATCCAATGGTATATGAGGCCATATTTACTAGATTTCCTCATTGAAATTCATCAGTCTTTCAGACTCCACCCACAAACATTATTCCTTGCAGTAAACATCATTGATAAATATTGTTCTAAGCGTGTTGTCTTCAAAAGACACTATCAACTTGTTGGTTGTACCGCTCTATGGTTAGCTGCTAAATATGAGGATAAAAAATCTAGGGTCCCAACCTTGAAGGAATTAACAATCATGTGCAGAAATGCTTATGATCAAGAAATGTTTGTACAAATGGAAAAACATATCTTATCCACTTTAGAATGGAGTTTAACACATACATCATTAGAAGATTGTTTACAGATCTCATTATCAAATTCATCATATTTTTTTAATGAAACACCTTTGAAATTCCAAGGTAGAAACCAATCCAAGGAATCAGTTTTAACAACAGTGGAACAAATTACAAGATTTTTTTGTGAATTATCATTATACGAACGCAATTATTTGAAATTTTCATCAAGTTTAATTGCAATCTCTGCTCATTTATTATCATGTCGTATCCTAGGGTCTGAAACTGCCGTTGATTCAATGGAATACGCCATTACCCAGCATTATTCTCAAAATAGAGAGATTGATGATGATGAGACTTTTGATGAAAACTTGGAAAATGAAGTTCCAAACGTTGTTACTCCATTTCTTTCCGGGTTTGACGATATCACTATTGATCAAATTATAATCATCGCTATCTTATTTATAAATTCATTTAAAGATTGTTCACATGCATTGAAAAACAAATATAAATCAGTTCTAGACTCCTTTGATACCATTCAAGCTATTGACGAATTCATCAATAAATACTCAAATTTAATCAACATCATCCCAGATCCAACCACTTTTGAAGACATTCAAGATTTGTCCAATACCCAGGAATTTAACTATGCCGGTTCGTACCTCTTGGGCTTAACCTTCCAACAACCATTGCAACCACCTTCTGTGCCTTCAGATGTCTCCCAACAACTTTTCATCCCACCGCCAACATTCCAATCTCATTTAAATACACCCCAATCAGCTTCATCTACAATAACTTCCATTTTTAGCTCCGACTTACAAAATTATTCAACATCATCACTATTGACGCCTACAGCAAGTTCTCCAATGGATCCAAAATTCCAATTCAAAGACCCAGATATGGGCACTTTTGTTAATAAGAGATATGAAGGTGATGCCGGTAGTCCTCTTGCTCAAAGAAGTATGAACAAGATGAACATGATGGTATGATATCTAATGAGTAATGCTAATGTTTGATGATCTAGAATTGACGTTGTAATCTCAGCTCTCTCTAAAATACAATCGTATGATTATATTGAAGATTTCATCTCGACAGAATACCCAAGAGCTTACCAAAAAAAAAAGGGTGGTAAATTTGCTTAAATCTGGGCCTAGTATTTTGAGAAAGCACCGGCCCCCATTTAATTGGATCGAGAAAATAGCAAGGATCAGCTGAGACGTTCTATATCATCTGATATGAAGCACCGTGAAAATGAAGGAAGGAAAAGTACTTTTTTTCTTCATCGTTAAGAGATCGGACCACAAACAGGTGAAATCATCGATCGATTTTGAGCGGGAACATTGACTCAGGCAAGCCTATGACTCTCAAGTTGCTCGCTAGTATAGGCCTTCAGTGATCTCTACCTGTTGTAAGATTATACTCTAGGTGTATTACAAAGTTATTGCATAAAAACTGACACCTTATAGTCTGGACAAGATTGAACTATAAAAACAGATGAACTAAAAAATATGAGTGCACCTAATTAGGAGTACTAGCCTCATAATAAGCCAACCCTGAAGGCGGGTTTGTAAATGTACCAGGGGTCTTTGGAGGGTGAGGAGCTTGAAGAGCATGAGGAGTTTGTTGTGCTTGCCAATTCAAGAGTTCCTGTTGTTGATACCGGACTTGTGGCTGTTGTTCATGATGATTCCAACCATAATACGATTTAGCTCTAACAAACCCAAAAATGAAATTTGATGTGAAAGCCCATGCAACAAAACCTAAAGTGAATACAACAATAGCCTTAGCACCAATTGGTTCAATCAATGAATTCAAAATCATACCTAATGTCTCTGCACTTACGGAGGCTTTACCAGCTTGCTGTAATGGATCTCTATTCATACAACGTTCCCATTCAATACATAATGATTCTAATGCACTAACACGAGTTTCAGGGGCACATTTGTTTTCTAAGTATGATCTCGTACACTGCGATACTTCCATTGCTATTTGTGATGCATATTCTTCCATTTTGAGATTAATATCTGATTTCACTGTCTTTATAGCACTCATCAATATATATATGGCAATACTTGACGTGATCGCATTGAAGATTAATTGTAAATATGAACTTATCAAATATGGAGTTGGTGCCTTTGGTTCTGCAGATTTTGACCATGGCGATGGTAATATCACACTATCATCGTTTTCTGTATCATAAGTAGAAGGACTAGGTGGGTAATAATGATGGTGATGCATTTGGAATTGTATTGGTGCATTACCCCATGGTGTTTTAACCATTGGTGTTTGATAATGAGACGGAGTCGAAGGAGTTGAATTGGTGCTAGATTCGGTTATATCAGTGGTATCGTAAGTAGTATCCTCATCAGTTGTGACATATTTTGTAAGTGCAGATGATGCCTTTGGTTTGTTCCTGTTCTTGATGGTGTTGACACTTGGAGATTCAAGCCCTGAAGTTTCACTCTCTTCATCCAATAAATCAACTATTTGTGGAGATGTAATTGCAGATGGAGACGAAGGTGACGAGAAATCTAGGATTGGTGATCGATGAGTTGCCAATTTGGCACCCAGTATCGTAGGACTTAAAATTAACGATGAGGCCTTCGTGAAATTCTTGGAGAAACTATCTTCAGCTTCAATATCTCCAGCCTCTATCATCTCTTCGTCTTCGTCATCCAGAAGCTCAACGTTATCATTGTTAGCAACATAAGCCTCTTTCAAGGGACTAGAATGACGTGGTGTGTATTCATGTTTCAAAATAGACGTTCGTAGGAAATGATTAGGTCTAGAAGGTGTTGATGCCTCTTCCATTTCAAGATCCTCATCGGAAATGTCATCATGAAGCGAAAGAGAAGAAGTTTTGTTCAGAATAAGTTCCTCATATGCTTCTTTAGTACTCAGTGATAGCGAATCCAGACCCAGTTGCTCTGTCATGGGGACTCTTGGTTTGTTGGAAATGTACCTCTTGGATAAGTTATTTGCGAGTTTCTCGATCTGAAATTTCTATCTTTTTTTCCTATGTTTTGATTTTGTGGCACAAACCGAAATGCCTATGATAAGGGTCTCATAACCATTAATAAGGTACAGCTGCTAACAATTATGTTTCTTTCAATTCCAATTAAACAAAGAGATTTTGATAATGATAGATTATTTCAATAGGCTAAACCGAGAATTGTATTACATTTGTTTTATTATGCCTGTACCTCCTTTGCTCTTTATATTTCATACACTAGTTATCACAACAATTTTTTCAACTTTTCAAATTTCTTTTCATCAAAGACACCAACATTATATAAATAAAGCACCAATTTTTGTATCAAACTCTCAATATCTTTAGGACTCAAGTTTGTAACGATGATTTGCAAGATTGAACCAACGTTAAATCTTCTATCACTTAAGAAAGTTTCATAATATAAATAAGCAAATGACCCCATCAAGAATTGACAATCGATTCTATCAGTGATCCCACCATGCCCTGGAATAGTATGGCCAAAATCTTTCACTTGGAAAGTTCTCTTCAAACCTGATGCAAAGAACCCACCAAATGGAGCAATTAATGAGGCAAAAGAGGCTAGATTTAAGGAATGGAAATAAATTGGTTTGATTGTGACTTGATCTGTGGATAAATGCTTGGAAATGATTGGAGGAATAGCATAAACTTGTGGAACGAACACGGGGTTTGGTTCACAAGTCAAATTTGAGAAAATGTTTTGGTTCAAGTCAGAAACGGGACATATCAAATAATCGTAATTACTCATCACTTTGGCAAGAATAACAGCACTAAGTGAAGTGAAGATCCAAGCACCAATGAAACCTTCCAATGTTTTCTTTGGGGATATAGCAATCAATTGTGTCTTCCCGAATGTGATCCCACATAGATAAGCAAAGATATCATTAGTGATGACCAATAGCACCGGTAGTAAAAACCAAATCATCCCATTGAAAATGTTATTAATGATTAAATGAGCTTGAAACACAACTAGTAATAATACCATATGAGTGATACATAGTTGAGCAAATTGAAAACGTAAATGACCTTTCTTTAAAGTGGCAACAAAGAATACTAGACCCAAAACATACAACCAATAACTGATAAATCTATGATGATTAGCCAAAGGTGTTAAGAATTGATCGGTGAATATTAAATGGTTGAAAGAATGAATGAAGGATTCACCATCTAGGTAATAAATAGTTGAAAATAAGAAGTACCAGTTCAAGGACTTTGTTAATCTTAGATTTTTTTGTTTAGATGATTGTGAAGTAACATAGATACATTCCTTAAACGTTAATATTTGACAGGCAAAGATTGTTAAAACAACAGCAACGTGACCCAGGGCAATTATGGAAATGAAACCGGCAAACATGACTAGAGTCCATATTGCTCTTTCTATAAAGTTTCTCTTTTTCTTCTCACTGTCTGAGATCTGAGTTTCCGGTACGCTGGAGACTTTTGCAGCATCTGTATCGGTTTTCTCGGTCACTGACTTTTCAGTGTCCTTGAGGGATTGATCTTTTTCAGCCATTTGAAATTTGAAGATGTCTTTTGGGCTTAATATCTGAAGACTTCTCCTAATTTTTTTTTTTTTCATTTTGTTCTTTCCCTCATAGGCGACTTTATCAGCAAAATAACATGTGAAATCCAATGAAAATTTGCTAAATGTAGTCAGTAATACTAAGGTCCATTTTTATAAAGAGATTTCAAGCTAATTCCTTGCTTTTCCTATCAAGTAGTTTACTATAATCGCCAATTCAGCTACCCAGAAATGTCCAATGGGACTCAACTAATGGGGTTTCTGTTTGATCAAACGTCTTCGCGGCGAGAGAGTGCTCTTATAAATTAGTATGACATCATCGAGAGTATAATAAACTACAAAACAAAAACAAACAACAGGATGTTTTTCTTGAATCAAATCAATATAATCAATTAAATTCTAATTTTAACCTAAACTGCCGTTTGCATCATTAGTAGAATTACTACCTCTTTTGTTAAGCTTCCCACTTTTCTTCAATTGACCTTCTTTCACTATTTTTTCAACAATCTCTTCATGGCTCTTTGGACCAAATTCATTCTCAAGATCTTGTTTAGAAGCTTCTAAAAAGACACCTTCAGCACCACGGCCTGATTCTGAAGTGAAAACCTTGAAATTGGCAACAACGCTACTTAATGGGATAGTTGTATCCTTCTTGTAAGCTTCGATTTGTGATTCATCATCAATAAATACAATAAAATCTTTATGCTCCCCTTGAAAGAATTGCTTGACTGGTGTAGACATTGGAAGAGTGCTTTCTTAAAATATTGAGATTAATTAATTGATGGGTTAACCAATTGATTGTTGAATCAACACAATTCCAGGATGGTCCGAATGGGGGCAGAATCCTTGGTATTTATACTCGTACAAAAACCGTACTTTATACTGTTTAAAGAAATTTTCCCCAGGTTTCCATTGCTTGCTATGCACACTAACGTCACTAGACAAAACAAAACCACCGCAGACGAACACAACCTTTCCAAGCATAGCAAACCAAAATCGGAATTGATTGCCGATCCAGTGAGTACCAACCTACAGCAGACAATATATCATAACACATTAACCATGTACATTATTAGCCTTTAACTATTAGGTCATTACTATAAAATAAATATTTTCATTACTTTTTACGCAGCACCGGCAGTTCTACCATGTTTTTTAACAATTGTAGCTTGTTCACCACTTCTAACAATCTTTCTCCCCTTTGAATCTTGTTTCAAGGGTACTTCTTTATTCTCCTTTTGTTGTTGTCTCCAAACGATTTGTTCAGTACCACCACTGAGCACAGCGACTCTCATTGTAGCTAATAAGTTATGAGCCGCTGTCGAATGAACATATACTGCACCATTGAATGCCGAAGTGGCATCTTTACCTATGGATGCACGAATTAGGGCAACACCACCAGGATGATCATTCATGAATGGTGTCACATCATGAATTATACCAGCAACAGCTATTAATGCTCTCTCAGGTTTTGATTCTTCAGCCCATGATTTAAATTCTGCAGGGGTAATGATTGGAAGTTGATCAATTGGAATTCCCCAGTTTAATTTTGCACGACGACGATCTATAATAGTTTGTTGAAATTGGATCAAACTTTGATTTATAGATTGTTCAGAGACACGATGAACTGATTTTATTAAACCTAATTTATTCAAAATGAAAATTTGATATTTGATAGGATCAAAATCATACCAATGATAACCATTTCTATAATCACTGCTAAATTCATGATGAAAATTATTCATTCCTTCACCAAATGTTAAAAATGATAACATAAAATTATTACGATGACTTTTACGATCATCATAACATTGCGTCCCTAATAAATGACCCATAGAGTTCACTAAAAATGTAGAATGTTGAACACAAGCAGAACGAATCACACCGGCATAGACCAATCCACCAATGAAATCACCCCAAGAGCCACAGACAACCATAGGAATGATCAGCCCTGTAAGAATAAACAACTCATAATAGTTCTTTTCCTGCCAATCTAATAATTTATCCCCTTCAAGATCATCACCTTGACACTCTTTGACAGAGTTTTGAACTTTAGGATGGAACTTAAATAGCCTCCAACCAATATGAGCATGCCCTATACCTCTTCTAATATAATGTGGATCTTTTTCGGTATCAACATAGCGATGATGAGCTCTATGAACACTTACCCACCACTTAACATCTCCTAATCCTGCACTTGTACCGAAGAAGGCATATGTAAGCTTCAACAACCTTGAGGCAACAAAGGCTCGATGGGCCCATAAACGATGATAACCACCTTGTATACAACTCACGGTGAAAATGTAATAACAGATGCTAAACTTCAAAGTGTTGGGTTGTAATGGTAGTTGTGTGGAGTAAAGAATTGCCAAGATGGGAAGAACCGCAGTTATGAGTATACCGGGATAATCGATATATCTTAGCAGACGAAGAAAGCGACCAAATCGAGTATATCGTCTCTTTGTCACTGATCTGGGAGTTGTTGACATTGTGTAAGGGGTGTGTTTTTTTTCTTTAATGGTGAACTTTAATTATAAGTATTAATTGGTTGGGCTTTGTGATTAGTATTTGTTTTTTTGTTGAAAGTTTTTTTTTTTTAACTTTTCTATCTCTTTTTTCCGCATACGAGCTTATTCGCGTTAATTGACACTAAAATTTTGGCACATAAATGCTGACTACATCATCATTAGCCAATCAATTATCTTGATCGTTATATAATTATATCAGTATATGAGTATTCGAGTTTTCCCGATCTATCGGTAATTAGTTCATGCACATGCATTATTACTGTGCGGATAATAATAATAATAATAAAACTTAAATAACTCCTTCCAAAAACCTAAGGATAATATAGCAATATAATAATCAGATAGATAACTTGTCAATTACTGCTCTTAAAGCAGCCTTCTTCTCTTCCAACAAATCCAAGGATTCAATGAGACTAAAGCACTCATCTTTGACTTGTTTCAATACATCTAAGCAATAGTCAAACGATTTAGTTTTCTCCAGATAAGTTAGTGCAAATCTCTTGATATCATCATTTTCCGTTCTTTGTTTTAAGATCCCTAACAACGTCTTATCATCTGAAGTTTTTAATGAATGGATGATTGGGAACGAAAATTTTCCTTCAGTTATATCTTCACAAAACCCTTTATTCTTTTTAAACTCGGTATTAGTCAGGTTCAAATAATCGTCTTTAATCTGATAAATTACACCAAGTAGGTTAACTAGGGGTACTAACGTTGGTAAATTGGGATGATTTGTGAATAATTCCATCAATCTAATAGCCAATCTGAATAATCCACCAGTTTTATTCTTCACCATATTTAAATATTCTTCCTCTGTGGGTATCGTTAAATTATCTCTCCAATATAAATCCATTGATTGACCTCTGTGTAAATTCAACAATTCTTCATTGAAAGCACTAACAGCTTCTTGACTTTCAAGTTTCATCAATTCTTCAAAAGATCTAAAATTGATATAACTCGAAGAATTTATCACATAGGGTGTCCCAAATATCAAATGCGCTGTTGGTTTACCACGTCTTAAATTGGAACCATCTTCAATATCATCAATTAACAAGGAAGATGTATGTAGCATTTCAATAATTCTTGATATTATTATGATTTTTGTTTCTGGTATTTCATAAATTTGATTGAATACTTGGATCAAATGAGTTCTTATATGCTTCCCTGGTGTGTTTGATAAATAGTTGAAAGGACCCATTATTAAAGCTTCTTGCTCATCGGTCCATACGGGGGTGTTTGTGATGATCTCTGATATTTTTCTTGACATATTGAAAACAAGGTTTAATAAGTAATAAGCTCTGGTAAATTGTGTATTATAATTAAGATTGATCAACTCGTATTAAGACAGTACCTATAATACTTCAATCATAATCTATCTTGGTTCTGACACGTCGTGTATCGTAATCCTCGGAATCCCAACTTCCTATTCACGTGATACCGTTAATTCCGACTCATAGGGCAAGAAATGAAAAACGAGGAACCCCAAACGGGAGGAAAACCCCCCGCGATAAGATTAAGAGAATTAGTGCAGATCTCTGCATGACCAAAAAAAAGTTTCGGAAAAAAAAGAAAAAAAGAAAAAAAGAAGAAGGAAAAAAAGAAACGACAAAAACGACGAAGCGACGCAAAAACTCGCAAAGTTTGGCCCAAATCGGTCGCCGGCTGATCGTTTCTTTTTTCTATTAGTGACACATTGTGGAAAAAAGACACACACAGACACATTGGAAATAAGATCAAAATTTCAGGTGATGATGGTTTCTTTTTTTTTTTTTGCTAAATTAATTATAATTAGGAAAAGTTTTGGTTTTTTGATCATTTGAATATCGTGTTGCTTCAGAGATTTACTCTTCACTTGTCTTAGAAGATAGAGATAACTGAAATATACACTTTACACTGCGATGCCGGCACACCAAGATTTCAAAGTTTCGCTGTCTCCTATCATTTCAAATGACATAAAATCAAAAGTTCATGAAACTCCCGATCTAAAGACACCATTGGCTAAATTATTAAATTCAAATACTCAAACATCTTCATCATCATCATCATCATCTTTGAATACTCTGACTTTAACAAATTCGAATGATTCGTTTGTTGATTCTGACACATCTGGTATCTTATCCCCTAATAGTATTAATAATACCACAGCCACTGCTGTTGTTGCTACACCACAACCTTCACATAGATTAGATATCCTATTCCAACATCAACTAACACATCCAAAAACTACTTCAATTTTAAAACCCGGATCAAGGTTCATTGGTGCTCAACAATCAGGCAGATCTACATATCAAGTTGAAGTTGAATTAAAATATGTAGATTTAGATAAGGCATATTTAAACGGATATTTGAAGATAAAGGGATTAACTGAATCAAATCCTGAAATAATCACGTTTTTTGAAAGTGAAATTGTTTCTGAATTATATTCTTTCTTTACTGCAGATTCAGAATGGGGGTCATCTGATGAAATTGATATTCAACATTGGTCAAAATTTCCAAATTGGAAAGAATCATTACCTACTAAAAAAATTATCTCTAAAAATTATATACATAAGTCATTTGACCAAAAAAAATTTCTTTACATGAGATGGAAGGAAAAATTCCTTGTTCCTGATGCAAAAGTTAATAATATTGAAGGTGCTTCATTCGCTGGGTTTTATTACATAAATTTCAACCAACAAACAGGTGGAATTAATGGATTATATTACCATAAGAGTTCAGAGAAATTCCAACAATTAGAACTGTCATACTTGCAAGACTTTGGGGTCAACTCAAGCTATCAATTTGCTTGAACCTTAACTAAAAGGGTTATATTTTAGATTACGATCATCATGATTTTGTTTCTTTGTTTTTTTGTGTTTTATAATATTTTCTACAATATTTCCTCAAGTAAGTTTGAGAGTGCTATAGTTAGAAGACCAGTTTTTCAGGGTATGTTAACTCAATTGTCAGCTACTGATATATCTGATAGAGTCATTATACTATTTTTAGAGTTAGACTAGTGCGATTAATGTCAATATTTGCATGATTTATGATAATCGGCTTTCTAGTGTAGTTATAATTGAATAATCCTGGCCGTTAAATTCCGGAAGAGACGTTTAAATCCTCTTACTATCCAATACAACGTCTGAACGGATCAGTTGGTTATTAACCTATTTTAATTTCCTCTATCCAACCTCATCGCTTACATAATTCTGCGAGTATAATAACGTAAGCGCAGACAGATCGAACGAAAAAATCAAAGAAAACGGAGGTTTTGAAATAAGATCAAATACAAAGAAGGGCAAACTAAGATTAAAAAAAAAAAGAAAAAGATTCACTTCACTCCAAAAAAGAATTCATTAATTTCATTAGTTTAAATCCATCAAGAATACTCATATCGTCATGGATACGAATGATTCATACACTAGCCGGACAAGGTTAATGCAGATCATAAGTGAAGAGTTGACTAATTCATTGAAACAAACTGAAGATGATGTAAACAATGACAAGAGTGGTGGTATGAAACTAATAGGGTTAGGAATCCAAAGTATCCCACCAGAAGCCATAGAATTAATAAAGGACAACGTGAAAAGGTTGAGTCTTCAGAACAATGCATTGAACACGCTTCCACAGTATTTCCAACGTTTATCAAAGCTCCGATATTTAGATATCCATGATAATAAGTTTCAAGTATTTCCTGAGATATTGACAAAATTACAAGAGCTAGAGATCCTTGATATAAGTTTCAACGAACTTACAGAACTGCCTAATGACCTGGGATATTTGACAGAAAATTTAAAGATCCTAAGTATCAAGAATAACAAATTTGACAAGATTCCGATCCAGTTATTATCATTGAAGAATCTAAAGTTTCTGGAAATTGAGAATAACCCACTATCATCATTTTATGAGACATTTTTGAATAAAGTACCGTACAAACCACATTCCCATGAATGCTTATTAGAGATTCGAGAATTCTTGACTACAATAGGACAGGAAGCTTCAGATACATTTGAAGATCCAAGTTCACAACAACAACAATATAGTCACATACCACAACCACCACAGTTAAGATATCAACAATCTTCCTCCTCAACTTTATCTCATTCACATTTGGAAAGATCTCGATCCACTTCTGAAAGCTCTGTTAGTTCTAGGGCTGCCAAAAGAATGGGGTTTATTGTCAAGAGAAATCAGGAGTCCTCTTCTGATATCATTAAAGAACATCAAACAACTAATTCAGCCACTTCATCTACCAACAGTTCATCAGCTATTCATACCACTAGCACGTTAGACCCAAATAGAAACAGATCATTCTCTACAAGCACAGTGACGTCTCCACTAGAACAACAGGATCATCATCATCATCAACATCATCATCAGCAATATCAGCAACATCATCATCAGCAACATCATCATCAGCAACAGCAGCAGCATATACAACAATATTCAAACCATCATTCAGATCATCGCGAAGATTATTTATTCGCAGCTCCACATAATTTACATAATAACAATGCCCCATCTCCAATAGGCTCTGATCGTACTGATAACCAAGATTCCAGCCAACATAAATCATCTGATTATTTCAAGAGACTATCAACCCTTCCCGAATCTCTTGCTGATTCATTGCCAGATTTCAAGATCATTGATATTGGAAGAAAACTTTTATTTTCATACACCGAATTCACATCTGTATTAAAGAAAATCAATCAATTTAATTCAGATAAGACGTTCCAAATTGAGATTAATTCTCAATTGTATTCATCAAAGTTGGCGATTGATCAGTTGATTGAAAACTTAGAAAGAGCAGAACATAGCAGTCAAGTTGTTGTTTCTATTGATGACATTTTAAAATCAATCATTCATACCATTCATACATTCAAAAAGATCATGTATACTTTGGAGACAAATCATTCTATGCTATTAAAAAATTCAGACGTTTGCTTTGTTAGAATGTTTTTTTTGAACTTATTCATGTCATATACGGAGATTTTCAATGCTTACAAAATTCTTGTCCCTGAAGTCAAAAGAAATCAGGCTAGCAAAAAAGAAACCCATAAAACATTACCACCATTAAAGATTCCTGATCAATCTAATTTTGCATTGGGAGAAATTTCAATCACTCAACAACAAATGAGCGAATACGCAGAAATTGATGAGAAATTATATGATTCTTTGAACAACTTATTGATTAATTCTAGTCAAGTTTATTCAGAGTTGAACAATGCCATTTCAAAAAGCGCAATCGCTAATGCTAATCATAAAACTTCAGAAGAACAACACATGTCAACAAACTCAATCAATAAGATCAAAGAATTGACAAGTACTTGTGTGACATCAATGGATCTGAATAAGAAAATTAAGACCAAACTATTGAATTCGAATTTGAAATCAATGGCATTGTTAGATAAGAAGACATTGTATGATGAGATTAATGCATTCTTGAAATCCATCATCACTATCTTAGGATCCACAAAGTCAATTATGAATGAATCCACGATCTTAAATGAAGTCCGTCAAAGCTTTGCAACTTTAACCAAATCTACCAAAGATGTTACGATTGTTTTAGAGATGAGTTCGTATAGATTGGTTAACGATTCTTTTAATTCGGCACCACCAACATCAGCCATTCAGACCCAGCCAATACCAAGTGCTAGCATTCAGCCAATGTTATCATCAATCCCATCAGTCATGTCTATCCCTCAGATGAATACCCCATTTGTTATGTTACCATCGGCTTCAGCATCCACTTCGGGTGGTCATACAGGTCAATCTGCATTTCCTACTCCATCTGTACAAAATGGTCAATCGAATCCATTTGAGGCATCAATGGTTCATAATATGGAGAATAACGAATAACGATTAGTCAAAGAGTATCTAGGAATTACAATAACGAGATGCTGTTCTTCCTAAGTTTATGAAGTAGTTAAAGCGACTTTTGGGTCCACCGTACCCAGGTGAATGATCGTGATAATCGTCATCATATATATATATGTCTATATAGCAACCTGAGCTCGGTTACCCATCAATATTTCTTAACTCCAGAACTCATGCAAGAAGCTGCTGCTACTGCTGGTGGCCGTAGCTCTGCAGTATTTATCCCTCTGTCTGTAATCCGGGCCACTATAAATTTTAGATTGAGCATTCCGAGGGTGTGCGCCTTCCAAAGAGTAGAAAAGTAATAATAATTTGTCAGCTTTTCTAGAAAAATCACCTTTGCCACCCTTAATTAAACTAATTTTAATTTTGAAACTTTGCCAAACCCTTCTTGTTACTCTTTTTAAATTCATCACAAATTCATCAAATAGAATTCGTCATCACTAAAGATATTGTTGTTGCTATATACGGGCAAAAGAGGTATTATCTTTCATCTGAAAAGGCGGTTTTCAAGGAAGCTGTGGGTACATATAGTTAATCAATATTAATCAATTTATAATCCAACAATGAGTGAGATTTTATCAAAGAGAGAGCTTGGTGAGTCCTTTGACTCTGCTTCCAAAAGACAAGAAGTGAAAAAAATCAGTAAGCCTGGTCGTAAGCCATTAGCAACGGAACCAAAGAATAAGAGAACGGCCCAAAACAGAGCTGCTCAACGGGCCTTCAGAGAACGTAAAGAGAAGAAAATGAAGGACTTGGAAGACAAAATCCTTTCTTTAGAGGATGAGAAGAAATCTGCTAGTACAGAAGCTGAGTTCTTGAAGGTTCAAGTCCAATTGTTGATGTCCGAATTGGCCAAATATCGTGGTACTAAAGACTTAAGTGACTTAAACCTTCCAAAGTTAGGCCATCTGAAACAGCAAGAGACCACTCCAGGTAGTGATGTTTCAAGTATCCTGTCACCGAATGGTTCAGACTTAACATCAAGAAGCTCCAATAGTGAGAAGACCCCAAGTTTCTCGTTTGAATTCCCATGGAGTCGTAAGAATTCTATCAACTCTAAACAATCACCAAATAACTCAAACCATTCTTCAGTGAACCTACCCGGTTTATCATCCGATACTTCAACCACATCATCTAATGAGTCATCTCCATTTGAATTATACAATAATGAGGAACAGCAAGATTTACCATTATTTAACCAAGGTAAGGATTCAACTTCTCTTGATATTAAGAGCAACAGCATCAACAGGGAATTTCAGTTTAATGAGCATTTTGATGAGGGCATCAGTGACTTTTGTAACGATTTGAACTCCGCTTGTGGTACTAAAGAGGCACCTATTCCAAGAGCAAAATCACAAGCCTCAACCCCATTGGAACAGGCAAAGACTGTTTCATCTTTGAGTTTTGATCACAAAGAAGATCCATTATCATTCTTGAATGACAGCCAGTTTACTACTTTTGATCCATCATTGGCTTTCAATGAGGATGATCAATTCAACAATCTATTTGATGATCAGAATCTAGAAGAACCAGACCCAATTGCACAATTAACGACAGAAGAGTCATTATATGATCCATTTGGTCTGTTTGCTCCTATCCAAAAACCTACTGAGAAAGACAGTGGCTCAGTTGTGATGAATGACTCATCACCAACCCAACTACAAACAGAACCATCTATAGAACAAGAAGAGGTTGTCCCATCTAAAGATGCCCGTTACATGAAATGTACAGAAATTTGGGATCGTATCACTTCACATCCAAAATATTCAGATATTGATATTGATGGTCTATGTACTGAATTAAGGGCAAAGGCTAAATGTTCGGACAAGGGTGTTGTTATCGATTATGCTGATGTGAATAAGGTTATAATGAGATCTATACCTAATAAGAAGGCAAACTAGAGATATTTTGCTTTTTGGGCTATGGATACGATTAATGTTATTCTTGGGATTTTGGGTTTACGATGCATGATGTTCTGCTTCTAGTTTGATTGGGTTAAATATGATTTGCTGTTAGAGTTTTTTAAATAGTTTACACCTTTAGTGTGTTTTGCTGGAGGTGGTACTTAATTAGTATAAAGCACTGTTTATAAGTTTTGAGTTAATATTGTGTGTGTTTTTTTTTTGAAGTTAGTTAGTTTAATATGTTGTTGATAAACGGACAATCTGAATTGTAGCTACTAACGTAGAGTAATTTCATATTGTTGATGCATATACGTCGTTCTCACTATAAGAGTTGAAGCAAATTTTAATGCTTTTTACCTACTTGATCATGATTGAAATGCTTGACGTTCACCAGGAACGAAACCAATAAGATTCAGAATCAATTAACATTAATGACAATCTTTTCAAATTTCAGAACTTTCTTGAATATCTTTAAAATTTTCCCATTGATTTCAACTTGTTTATTCAACTTGACCAGATTAATCAAGATGCATAATATGATCACTTCAAGAACAACACTTTTAACAACCCTGAATACAATCTTCAATAGGACAGCAATAAACTTTTGAACCCCTTGTAAAGTTGTAAACTTTCTCCAGTTCCATAATTTAACGTATTTCTCAATCCAATTTTCATCCTTCTTACTCAACTCATCGTTCAGTCTTCTCAAAGCCAGCTGAACCTCCCTCTTCAATATCTTAACGTCTCTTATTTCATTTCGTATTGGATCATTGAGATCGCTGTAGTATGAAACTAGGCTATTACTCATATTATCCCTTGTGAAGTTCATTGGAGTCATTGGTGGTGATGGACTAGGTTGAATTTCCTTAATTTGATCCCAGAGATATTCCAATTCAGAAAGTAACTCCCTGGCTTCATGTGTTCCAGATGCATACGTCTTCATTGTTAATATTAGAAATTCAATGTATCGTCTCTTTGCTTCTGTCTTTGATAGACCCTCTTGTTCCTTCCATGCATCCCATTTAGTCTTTGCGGATTCATCTTCTTGAGTATAACCAATTGGCCTTAGCATCACACCTTCTACATTACCCTCCGTAGCTTGCTTGTACAAACCATATAACTTGATACGATTTTCTACCGGTGGTCGTGGTAATGACCCATATCCTGTTCTGGTAGATAACGCTCTTATTGTAGAGATTGCCTTGACAAAGACACGGTCTGAGTAGTGTTAATATATGTAGCCAATGGTTATAGAAAAGGAAAAAACCCACCAATGGAGTCTGACATAGTGCTTTGGAGCTCGTTGATTTAAATGTTTTTTGGTGAAACTTTGTATGTTTTGATTTCGATAACAAATGAAATTAACGAAATATTTACACTTATATAGAACGACTTCGCGGAGGTTCAATGTAGAGATATGTTTGACGACTGATAAATCCACTGACTAAGTGGAAGTAACAGTGGAAGTAACAGTAATTGACAAAGTCTACTATTGTAGAAGGTAGAGATCATCATCCAAGTTCAAGTTTTGTTCAAGTATTTTGAAAATAAGTGTAAGTGTCTGTCATTGAAATGGACCAATCCAACTATATGACCACAACCGAAGAAGCAGTATATCAAAGCATGGCTTGGTGAGTAATCGACATTTCTATCTCGTTTGCACCAAAATAGGAACATAGTATAGTCAAAACTGAGTTTGAACTAAGCACCAGAGTGTTGGCAAACTGAACTATATAGTATAGACTTTCTTTGAACACTTGAACAAAACTTTTTAACTCTTCATGAACTATCTCAGCCCTTTTCATGTTTTTTTTACAATTCTTTTTTATAGAACTCATTATAACACCTTAACAATATACAATAATTAGCTTAGTTTTCTGGGATATCGATTTCACCAGCGTTAATAGCTTCAATGATATCATGTGGGTTTTTGAAGTTAACTCTAGCACCAACGGATTGAGTGGTACCTAAGATTTCTTTGGTAACAGAAGCTAAAGATTTACCAAATGATTTTTCTCTCATTTGTCTAGCAATTTCAATAATGTCTTCTAATTGTAAGTTACCACTGTGTTTAACATTCTTTTCCTTCTTTCTATCTCTTGGTGGTTCTTTTAAGGCAGTGATGACTAATGAAGAAGCAGATGGGACAACTGAAGCAACAGCTTGTCTGTTTTGGATTCTTAATTGAACAGTAACTTTAATACCTTTAAATTGTTTGGTGGCTTTAGCGATATCTTCACCAACTTTCTTTGGGGATAAACCTAATGGACCAATCTTTGGAGCTAAGGCAGCTGAAGCACCAACTTCACCACCAACGGCTCTTAAGTAGATGAATTTAACTTCATTTGGATCGAATTTTGGAGGCATTTTTTGTATTGATTCTGTTAGTGAACTTAATGTATTAGTTCTTTAACTTTGTTGAATTTTTCGTTTTTTTGTCTGAGTTTGATTTGTTTGTTAATTTTTTTTTTGCCGCACAGTCAGAAATTATGTCATCAATTTGGGCTGAATTGCCGATGATTTCGCGGAAAATTTTTCATTTTATTCAGGCCTCTGTGGTGTTGGGATGTTAGGGCTGGTCATAGCACCCATTTAATCACGTGAAAACTTCAGGGCTACACGTATTTAAAACGCACTATTTTGACACAAAAAACAAAAGTGATGGGAATCTGACACATTTGATTTGTTATCTATATTCTTCAGTGAAGAGTCCATTTATTTCTTTTCTATAGATACAACGGGGAAATAAGGATGGAAGCCTTCTTGTTTGATAACGACCCTATGACTCTGAGAGTCCTGGGTTTTGTACAGATTCAATGAGATCCCAATACAGCTTCTTTGATATGACTTGTACCAACTGATCCATTGGTCTTTACAAAGACTAAATCCAACTGATTCATCATCATTTTCAATCTTTTCGATGATGAGTTTTATCTTGCTATTGATATCGGGACGTAATTGATCCATATAACTTTTTGAAGCGTGTGGTTCTGGGGTATAACGGGACAATTCTTGAAGGTAATATTCATAAGAAGGAAAAGTTGGGGTACCGACAGATGAAAATGGTTTCATACGTAAGTTATATAACAATTCATTATCTTTGACCAATGGGAACTCAGGTTGCTTCACTAGACCAAAGTCAGTCATTTGTTCAAGGTTGGTAGTTTGTAAAATGCATAATTTAGTTACAATCTCATATTTCAAAATAGTTGCAGTGATTGATTCGTTGATTTTCACTAGTTCCGGTAATTCGTTGGCAAGTTTATGTTCCACTTTCTCTTTCATTCTCTGTTTTTGTTCTCCTTTTTTCTTTTTCAACTTAGATCTCATCCCAGTTATTTGTTCAATTTTATAAATGTTCACTTTCATAGCCCTTTGTAATAACGTTAATAAATGACGAATAAGATATGATGCATACCAATACATTTGGTGATATTCCCAAACTTTATACAAGTCCAATTCAAACCCTCTTAGGACAACTTCGATCATTATTTTTAGTTTGATGTAGTAAATCCAGGATGAAATAGGTACTGCAGGCAAAATTTGACCGTTTTCTTCAAAATCATCCTTGATTTGGAAAGTTTCTCTAAAGTTGGTTTCTATCGCTTCTGAATGAGCTTGCAATGTGTCAAATAACACAATACAACGAGATAAATGAGTCCTTTGACGACAAGGATTTTGATTCATGGAATTAAGCCATTCGAAATAACCTGCACTAATTTGCTCCAAGAACTCCTGAAGTTTCTGTGACGCAACAGCATTTTCAACGTGAAAAATCTGTGAATCTAAACAACTAAAGTTTTTCATATCATCAACTAATAACTGTAAAAATTGTTCGCTTCCGAGGACTGAACGATCATCTCTAACCAAAAATAAGGGGAAATATACTCTTGCTACTGGATGATGTTGTTGATGAGCAAAATTCAATGTGTAGTTAATAACATCTGTTGATTTTGATCTATGTGAAACTTCAAAAATCTGCTTAAGGTCATCAATTAGGAGTGATAATGCTGAATAGTCCTCTTCTGTGTGAGAAATTAATTCCTTAGTTGGTAATCTGTTGTCTAATCTCTTTTGAATTCCGAGGCTATAACATCCAGGGATTGATGGTAATGAATTTAAGTATTCCAATTTCGATTTTAAAAAATTGGTATAATGTGTTAGTGAATCAAGAAATGATGTATCAATTGGACAGCCATTTTCTGGAATAATAAACCCCATGTATAGCGGTAAATTTGACAGGTTCTTCAAGATATATAGAATGTTTTGAATTATAATTGAATCCAAATCATCTTTATGCTTTCTTTGTAGATAACTCAATGCGACGTCTATCTCCCTCAGCACCACATCAAACCCAATTTCAGACAGGATATTTAGTTGTAATGTGTTTATAGAGATATCCTCCTCTTCATAGGCAACACCACGTTGAGCCAAAGAGATGGTCAATTTTACAAATTGTAAAATACCAAGTATCACTGCCCTTAAGACAAGATTCAAAACTTGATCACCGTCATTACTTATCTTTATACTTTCAATACCTCCATATGGGTCCTTTGTGTAATTAACCAAGATTTCTTCAACATAACGATTACTCAACACAGTAGCACTCAGATGAGAATTGTTTAGCCAATTAAATGCACTTCGTAACAATGAATCACTTAACCAACATACTTCTTTCAATGATCTTTTCTCCCTGGCATCGAAATTCAATTCATCATCTGTCAATTCAATAATACCAGTATCCAGTTTTTCATTTTGAATCTCCAGGGCATGAGTCCCATCAAATAATGAGAATGACGGGTTCTTAATGACAACTTCATTACTCAGTTTTTGAGACTTTGAAAAGACAAAACTGGTAATATCAGTAAATTCATCGTTCAATGAGGCCTTATTGAAGTCCGAGAAGGACACCATTCCAGTATTTGAATGTTGGGGCAGCTGGCGTTAATAACGACTTGTATGGTACTGCCAGTAATGATCATGAGCAATAACGATAGCATAATCACATCAATCATCATCATCGTAATCAATGAGAGTTGTCACCAGTTCCGTCTTTATCAGGTGACATTTTTTGGTCGGATTATAAAATTTTTTGTTACGGTAGGGGAAACATATCTATCGGAATTTCGGCAAAATATTAACCGATCCGTAGTGTGTTGGTAGTGTGTGCTACTACTAAGCTTATTTAATATCAGTTACAACAACTATGGACTCAGTGTCTTAGGAATCTGTAGCACGATGAATACACTATTTCTAAAGCTCATTTCACGGCACGGTTTATAGTTTATCGTTGTTTGATTCAAGGATATAATCCAGTCTAAACATCCCAACTGCTGATGCCATTCGGAGCACCACCAGTCATGGTGAAAGCACCAAGTTAAAGTGTTTAAAATTCCCTATTTAGATCAGACATTAATTCATTACCCAACCTGTTCAGCACGGTCATGTTAAACTGAACAACCCAAACATGTCTACGGCATTCAAACACTCAAACACTGAAATAGTCTCTAACAAGAAGAGTTTTATGTGTCAGACCCTTCCCCTATTAAGCCACGAAAATTTCCTCTTTTGTTCACTATTCTGTGGTTTTTTCTCAAGAAAAAAAAAAGAAAGTAAACAAATTGCAATCACCTGTTTTTAACTTAAAACTAATGACCAAATAGGGAACCTGACTTGGACTAATATAAATCTTTGGCATTTTCTCCATTTCTTTAACTTTTATACATTATTATACTTCAAAAACTTGGGATTAATCCGGGTTTTATATCGGTCACATTCCACAATGAACTCAACTTCTGTCCCACCGACTTTCAAACTAATTGAAAAACAAAGCCTAATACAAGGTATTCCAGATAACGTACTATCTTTGATTGCTCCGGTTGCTGCTTATTGGTCCTATTCCACGTTTTTCTATATCATTGATACTCTTCAACTAGCTGAAAAGTATAGAATTCATACACCTGAAGAAGTGTTGAGTCGCAACAAGGCAACTAAATTTGATGTATTCAAAGATGTCATTTTACAACATATTATTCAATCGGTAGTTGGTTATATATTTATTCAATTTGATGAGGTTCAATATACTGGTGATGAAGGTTACCAGGTTTGGAAGTTATCTCAAAGATATCCATTAATCCCTGTTCAAATCTTGGGTTTCTTTTATAATTATGGAATAAGTGCCGTTAAAATTGGTTTTGCATTCCTAATCATTGATAGTTGGCAGTATTGGTTACATAGAATCATGCATATGAACAAATATTTATACAAACGGTTCCATTCACGTCATCATAGACTTTATGTCCCATATGCCTTTGGCGCCCTATATAATGATCCAGTGGAAGGTTTCCTTTTGGATACTTTAGGGACGGGTATTGCTGCATTGGTTACCTCTTTGACTTCCCGTGAAGCTATTGTGTTGTATACATTTTCCACGTTGAAAACGGTCGATGATCATTGTGGTTATGCATTACCATTTGATCCTTTCCAACAGCTATTCCCAAACAATTCCATATATCATGATATTCACCATCAACAATTTGGGATCAAGACTAATTTTTCTCAGCCATTCTTTACATTTTGGGACGTGTTCCAAAATACTAGATATGTTGATTTGGATAATTATAGAGAAAAGCAAAAAAAAGTCACCGTGGAAAAGTATAGACAATTCTTACATGATAGAGAAAATGCTAAATTGAAAAAGAAGACGGAATATTCTAAAGAGCAAGAATCGAAGAAAGTGAAATGAACAAGACTAATTACAAGATGTATAATGATTTAATTGATATGATAGTAAATACTGATAATTAATTAATTGTGAAATGTGTAAAGTATCATCGTTGTGCAATTATACATAAATTCCTTGAACTCACCCTATAATCAAAAACAATTTCCACTCTTGTATTTGATATCTTGTTTTCGATCAAATATTCAACTTTATCATCGATAACCAAATTTTCCAACACAAGATACTTCCAATTTCTCAACCTCCAATCATCATCTTCTTCTTGCTCAAATCTAAGTGTTTCCTCTTCTGTCCAATTAGTAGTATCCTGTCCTTTGTAAATCTCAAATTCAACCTTGAGATCATGATGTAGGAACTTACTCAACTTCCAATGACAACAAGGTAGCACGTAACATTTGACCAAGTTTATTCCGGCTATATCATTCCTCACAAATCTTTCCAGTATTTCATTGGCTAAATCACCACATGAGTCAAGTCCAATAATGACCCCATTGGGTATCCCTTTATTATCCCTTTTATGAGAATCAATAAACCTTGTAAAATCGTCATCAAGACTCTTTACAGAATAGGCATTGTTGATACCGAGATTCAACGAATTTCTCACCGCTGATCTTGATTTCAGAGTATTGTTCTCCACATTGATGAAGTGAAGAGACGGGAGATGTCTTGATAAATAGCCACCACCAGATCCAACATCAATTATAAACTCAACATTATCTTTTGAAAGCAAAGAGCTTAATTGATCAAGTTCATGTTGTTTCCGTAGTGATAATGATGTCTTTCTTATAGGAAGAATTGGGACTGTCGCGTGAGATTTGTCGATAAGTGGGATTGAATGTGACTGCTGAGAGAGTAATGCATTGTGGAGTTGTTGTGCCTTTGAGGACATAAAATATGGCTTGTGTGTATGTTTATGCTTTCCTTAGCGGGACTTTCTATTTTTTTGCCTTTTTCATCGTGAACATTATAGGTAATAAATCTGTTAGTATAGAAACTACAAGAGAATATACACCATCCTTAGAATACCGTTATTTACATTAAACTCTCTATTTACAAATCATCTCAAGTTTCTACCTTCTTTACCTCTTGGTTTATCCTTCACTTTCAATGGGTTTTGTTTCTTACCTCTTCTAGTCTTGTAACCTTTAGCCAATTGACCCCATGGAGACATTGATCTCTTGTTAGATTTAGATTTACCACGACCACCACCATGAGGATGATCACATTTATTCATTGCAACACCACGAACATGAGGTCTAAACCCTCTGTAACGAGCACGACCAGCTTTACCCCATTGTTCATGTTGATGGTCAATATTAGATACAATCCCTAATGTTGCACATGCTTTCAAATGAACATAACGATGTTCACCACTTTGTAATTTAACAATAGCTTTGGATTTCTCAGGTAATTTTTGCATTAAACGACCATAAGTACCAGCACTTCTACAGAATTTAGCAGGGCCATCACGGGTGATACCAATTGCATGAATCACAGAACCTATTGGAATCATATCCAATGGTAAGCAGTTACCCTTTTGGTTTGTTCTTGCGGATAAAATAGCAGGATCAATCTTACCACCCATTTCTTTCATCAAGGAATCTGGAATACCTTTTCTATAACTTTCAATAACATCACCACTTCTTAATCCATCAGATGCCAAGATATATTTCTTTTGCTTGGTTTCCAAATTTTTAATCAATGCAATATGAGCAGTTCTTGTTGGATCATATTCAATTCTCAACACTCTTTCGGCACCAGAATCAGACCTATGGAAATCCAAAATTCTAGCACGACGTTTATGACCACCACCACGGAATCTTGTGGTGATATGGCCAGTGTTGTTTCTACCACCGGTGGATCTGATGGCTCTTGTTAAAGGTAAAAATGGAGCACCTTTCCATAAGTATGGATAAATTGGGGCACGAAACCAACGTTGACCTGGCGAACGAGGTTTAAATTTTTTGATTTCAACAATGGTTTTGGCCAATTTTTGACGACGCTTGATGATTTGATCTTGTTTCTCTAAAGCTGTTAAATCAGCATCTCTTGGTGGGATTGTTAATAAATTTGCCCTTGTGATTTGGATTTCCTTTGGTTGTTCTGTAGATGCTGTGGTAGGAGTGGTTGTGGTGGTCGCTTCAGTTGCCAGACAACGCACCTGCATGGATCTAGGTAGCAGTTGTCTGATAAAGAGACGAGACAGCATTTTGTTATTCTAAGTGAGTGTGCGAACTGTATGATAAAGAGTGGTTTTTGTACTTTAATGTTCTGGTCTTCAGTCAATTCCAACTTTTTTTCATGGGCTCGAAAGAGACGATTTTTTGTACATAAACGTCACTGCAGACTTGGCAATTATGCAGTATCGACAGAATATGGTGAACAAATGCAAAGATTTGATGGATGGTAGAACAAGTGAGTTATAACAACTGTGCACCGCTTGCTTTATTATGGTACTAACTGGTAGATTCTAACACTTATGATAATTGAGCTGAGGAGTTTTGATTGTATGAGAACTGGGATAATATTATCGATCTTGAATGGGTAAATTATGCCGACGGGAAATGACTCAGTTAGATTAAATATTATAATACATATATGCGTTCTGTTTCGTAGTGACTACTGGTGTAATAGTATGGCATACTAGGGCTACTAACCTTTCCCTATTTAGTGCATACTATTCTAAAGATCCTATTCTTAACTAGAAGACTCTATTCCTAACTAGGTGAGTCACGTTCTAGGACTATATTAAGAGTACTAGATGAGTCACCTAACTAGATGAGTCACCTTCTAGGGCTATATTAAGAGGCTGTTCCCTGAACTT
>JAJMKP010000039.1:0-71588 GCA_030569295.1 Taiozyma yuanshanica | reverse complement strand
TGTAGTGACATCCTGGACTAACATACGTAAACGACTATTTCCTGAGCTGATGCAGCGGTAAATTAAAGTGATATTTCTGTTCAAGTTATCTCATTTTGGAACTGTCTTAGCTCTTGTTGACAAACTGACGAGTCTAAGTAGATCTAAGCTAGTTTGAAGATGAAGCAAAGAGATTTTGGTCCAAACTTGGAACTAGCTTGATAACATTTCTTAGAATTTTCAGAACGTAAAACACCAGGGCATCAAACCATTTCACGATGAATAATAGTTGATCAAATAAAGCGATAAGTTTATTTTAAACAAATATACACACCAACAAGTAACTAGAAGTAAAGCAATGCCAGGCTCAGATCACTGGAGGTGCTAGATTCATGTTTCCTCTTCAAAGATATTAAATAAACTAGCCGATGAAAATAAAGTTGGTGTCCTACAAAGAGATTAAGAGTTTCTTACCAGCAGATGACGAATGTTCACTGAAGAAGATTACGAAAGTTCTACAAAACTACTTCATGTCGAATGATCTGGATTCATCTATCCACTGTCACTACTTCTTAGCTATCTGCTAGACAAACAATATGCTGCTCATAGATCATTACATTATGTTAACCAAATTCAATATAGAGTTTGTCTTTTGTGGTCATAGTAACAGAAATGAAAGACTATAGAGAAAGACAATGTGGATGCAGTTATCATTACAAGCAATATGAAGGTGATTATGCAAAATTGAAATATGTTAGAATCGAAAGGTGCAGCTGTCACCAATGATAGTTATTCCAATGCAGCACAAAGAAGATGTATTTCAATCATAAAGGCTCAGACTGATCTAGTTTCAACAGAGGTTCAACTGAAGCTGGATCATAGATAAGTTCACTGCGTTGATGGTAAGTCATATCGTGGACTCTATTGGATTTGAAACTATCTTATATGAAAGTGGTGTCGGTGATAATAAGTACAAGACACAAAAAAAAGCTCAAGGCTATGTCCAAGATATTATTTCACAACCTAGGAAGAAGGTTAACATCTTTGATTGCTAGAGGTTTAATGGCTTGGTGAAACACAATTTTTTTTGCTTAACACAAAGAAGTCTGAAGGAAGCGTGGAAAATTTCAGCTACAACTATCTTAGACTACAACAGTGGTAAGATCTAGTGTACAGCAAGAAAATGCCAAACCATTGCCAGAACCAAGGTCACTGCACTTGATAAACTGGGATGTTGACATTTTGTTTCTTTGCCTTCTCATCAAAGTCAGAATCATAATAATAGAAAACAGCTTTCCGACATGATGTAATCGCCTTTGGGAAGATCTTCCACCATGATCAGAGGACCCTAAATACGAAGGCGAAACTAACTTCCCGGAGAGAAACCTGTATAGCTCTTCGTCCGTGGAGGTGCCTCTGATGCTTTTAAATTCTTCTGGGTGCTGCTATATGGCCCTGGCGGAGCATTTCCCTAACATTGATTATTTAGTTACTGAAGAACTAAAAGATTTCAATTACTCAGGGGTTCAACATTTGCAGAAGAATTATGGATGGAAATTAATTGCCTAACCACATTGGGAGACGAGAAGTAAACTTTTTGGTAGTAATCCAACAGGTCTGGCTACTTCGAACATTGAAACGAGGTTAAAGCAATGGTATCTTACATCAGAAGCTACAACCTCCTGCCAAAGGTGCCATAGTCTCACATTACAATCTGCTGAGGATTGCAGCACTCTCTTCACCAAAAGAGCTACAGCATGTTATTTTTTTCTTTCTTTTAAATAGCAGTGCGCCGGATTATGTATGCTAACATCTCCACTGAACCTTAAAGCTTCGATACTCACCCGAGAAAGACAGGCCTTTTTACACCTGGAAAAAGGTGTGAATTAAGCCCCAAGTGAGGGCTCTTGTTTCAAATCTAAAAACTTACTGAATTTTAACTGTAGCCACTATTTTTTTTAGCACGGTTTCATCTGCTGATCATCAATCTTTTTAGATCTCGCGTTCGCCGAAGATGTGAACCCTGCATTCACTGCAAGATGATGTGCATCTAGCTGTATCTAGTTGCATTTACTTGCATTTTATTGTATAAAACAGTTCTCAGCGGTGCCTATTTATATTCAACTGATCATCTAAGTTCTTAAAGATATTCTTAAAGAAATTCTAGCCAAAGCTAATAAATGAAAGGAGAATTTGATTGCCCACAAGTTTCCGAATAGGTTGTTGCAACCTTTGATTGAGCACATGTTTTATTGTACCTCCTCTAGTTAAAGAGATAGAAGAAGAAGAAGAAGAAGGAGAAGAAGAAGAAGGCGGGAGGAACATTGGTGACCATATACTTGTCGAGGAGCCCTCTGTCGGGGAAAAAGTCCACATAATATGCATTCCATTTCAGTATTCATCCAAAACTCCAGGGCTCGTGAAATCTATAAGTGGAACGCTCAAGCAGACTCGAGAATTCTAGAGCGTCAGAAACTGGATTTTGTTAAATATTCAGAAGTTTACTATATGAAGGGGTTAGAGTGATTTTCAGACTGATGAGACATGTTATATTTTTTCCATATCAATCCAGTAAGTTTCTCGACTGTTTTTCATACAATTCGCTTTGACAATCAATTTTTGGGCAACTTCCCTATAGTTAGCCCATTGGGCTACTCTCTGTCTCATAACAACGAAAGTGCTTCATTGAAGATTGTTTCCCTAGATGATTCGAGTTTAGTGCATCACATTGAGAGTGATTTAGTTGCCAACATTTTATGGAAGATCATTGATGTTCCTGAATGCGTGCCTTGTGATTGAACCTTCGACTGCTTGTCAAACTGGAACTTTTATGCTAGTGATGACTACCCATTATTTCCCCAAAGCTGTTTTAATATCTCCTTGCGAGCAAGGAATCTTGTCTACATCAGTCTCAGTGTGTATATCAGCAATTATCCAGAAATGTTTTCGGAAACAGGATGTACACCACACCCTTGCGTTGCAATTGACTTCTTTGGGAAAACAAGGCCTGACTATCCCTGGACAATTCAGCGACTTTCCATAAAAGATATTTGTTCTAAAACATTGCTCCAAGATTTCTCCGATCAACTTCTCGCAATTTAATTGCTGGTCTAAAGCCTTTTTTCCAGCTACTCTCTCAGATACAGCGGACTATGCTTCGATGCTTGGACTATCCGTAGTTTACATCTCCGACTATTCAAATTAAGCATGTATATATTGGTTAGGTGGCGACTAGTCCATGCTTGGGGGACTGATGGTGCGTTATCCGCGATTGTGAAAGCACATACTCTGGTGACTATCAAGGAACCAGCAGTGTACCAAGTCACTCTTGGAGGGCACATGCTGCTCCAACCTTTATAAATGTGCAAGAGTAATAGGCCAGGTTGTTGATCAAATATCATGATTTTACAAGGTACATTTATGATAACTACTATTTCTCACAAGCCAAAGTCTCAAAACTCAAAAGTACAACAATGGCAAAGGGAAGGAAAGGGAATAGAATCTGCCTTCTGCTTGTACTACCGCTGTTGTAGTAATATCCATTGTAGTAATAACGACCAGTGAAGGAATCATCTTGTTGTGAGATTGGCGCCATTCTTGGTATCTTAGTAGTTGTCTTCATCAGAAGAAGGGTCTTACTACAAAGTCAGTTGTTTTGCAGTCAATTGTTTGAGTCATTCTTCATGTTTTAATTTACTGGGCAGTGCTTTAGCGCCCTCTAGAAAGTGAAAAAAGACATCAGTCTTATATCGAGGTATACTAAATAACAAATTGCTTTTGATTTTATTATTAGGACATATAGCTTTGGCATAGCTTTAACATAACCTATAGAACCTCGATATTGAGCAAGATCCTTTATTTCTTGATTAGATTCTCAAGTATCAATTTCAGGGATTAAATAAGCCAGAGTTAGCTTTCAATAGTATTGGAACAGTAGCCTTATAGAGTGAAGGCAATGCTGGTATAATGGACAGCTTCAAAGAAATTATTGCAAAAAAACGTCGTGCCAATCAAATCAAGTTATAAAACAATAGTCAAATAAATAAGTGTGTAATTTTAAATAATTCCGTAAGAGATTATGAGATCTGAATCGAATTTTTACCTTCAACATATTCTTTTGAATTGACATCTAATCTATTTGAGATGCTCATAATCAATGTTTAATGCCACTTGTGGTCCAAAGACTCTAAATATGGATTTTTCTATTTCAACATTAATATCGTGACCATCGATCCAAGAAAAGTTGTTCTGTATTAATTTAATACTCTTATCACTATCAAAAAGCTCATTGAAGATATGACCCATTCTTCTTGAGGTTAATACAACATCTTCAGCATGTGGCTTTCTTGCAATTTCAAAAGCTTTTAACCATTTGTTTATATTTGACTTCAAATTAGGGTCTCCATGAGCATATTTAAGGACAACTGCTAAAGATAACGCGTCTTCAATGGCCTGGCCTGCATTAGCTCCTTGGTGCGGTTGACCAGGATGTGCAGCATCCCCAATTAATAAAACATTCCCATTTACCCAAACATTCAAATCTTCTCTATCATACAAACCATAAACTTTGATTTTTTTGAAAGATTTAAAGATGTTTTTAACATCTGGATGGAAATCGTCAAGTTTAGTCAAAAGTTCATCAATATCACCTTCAGTTTTCCAACTCTCCTCAGCACTTACATCTTTCTCAACAGGCAAAATAGCTGCTGCTGCAAATTTTCCCTTACCAATTGGAAACGTCACTATATGTCTCTTTCCTGGCCCTAACCAAATAGTGGTTTTATCCAAATCTGTTTCAAATGGACCCTGAAGATCTTTTAAATCAATAACATCTCTGTACATAACTTGGAACGAATTGATTGGTTTATCTTTATTAAATAACTCTGATCTTACCTTTGAATGAATACCATCGGCACCAATTAAGATATCGTAATGAATGCGTTCAATTGTTTCACCATCACGAGATTGGAAAGATGCAATTTTTGCACTCTCGTCAATTTTTGTTAGTTTTCTATCAAAATGAAATTGATTCTCAGAAATGTGTTTTGCTAATAGTTTAACAAAGTCAGCTCTATGATTATAAGCTGAATAACTATTTTTTTGCAAAGTCAGGATATTTTCACCAGTGTCAAATCTTCTATAGATATTTGGAGTTGTTGAAATGTGGCTAATTTCGAAGAAATCATCCTGTATTTTCAACTCTTGAGCAATAATTCTAGCAGGACTTGGTCCCAAAGCTAAACCAGCACCAACTTCAGTAATACCATCATTTCTTTCGTACAAATGAACTGTGATACCTCTTTGTTTTGCAGCAAGAGCGAATGTTAGGGCAGCGATTCCAGCTCCGACAACGATAATGCGAAGTTCCTCCTTTGAGGCAGTCATGATTTCAACAATGTTTCCTAATGAAAAGAGCACTACTAATTTATTGAGCTCATGGTTAAAACATGCTCTTTATCAAGCTTCGAATGAGAAATGGCGTGAACATTGTGGTTATTAGAGTTATCGGTTATCGCTCCGCATTCCGCAAATCGGATCACATCAGAATCGCGTAATGGACCTGAATCTCTGCCATATGCAAGTGCCATATGCACATCTGTACAGCTCTTACGCAAATCGTACAGTTTATTCAGAGTTGAGGCTCTCTCGAGTTTCGGTAAAATTCCCGAGTCCGCGTACAATTTTTCAATCTAGGCTAAACTAGTTTCATTAGCTCAACACAACAATAAGAGCCATAGTAATGAGCATCACTAACATCGAGCCACTGTACTATCGACACAGTCCGCAACAATGAAGCACTAACAATTGCTTTAAAAGAGAAACATTTCCTGAGATACCCAGTGAATACTTTTACGGTCAAAGGTCAGCACTCTCCAAAGTCATACCCCAAAATGAGTAAACCAGACCGAGAGAACATATTTGAAGTTAAATTTCTTCCAAAGTGGGCAAGAACACCGCAGTTTGCTGCCGTGTGTGTTGGTTTCACTGCTCTTTTCAACCCTGGTCTTTGGGGCTCTATTGTTGGGTTAGGTAGTAGTGGTATCTCTGATCCTGCTGTTTCTAATACTGCTAATGCAATTATATTCGCAACTCTTGCTGTATTTGGTTTAATAACACCTGTGATTACAAACAGGATAGGTGTCAAACAAGCTTTGATAATTGGTGCATCTTTCTATTCCCCATATGCTGGTGCGCTGTATGTTACTGCTAGACATCCAGATAACAAATGGTTTTTACCCTTTTCAGCCTTTTTATTAGGTGTTAGTGCTGCTCACTTATGGGTTGCATCTGGATCGATTTTGTTAGGTTATGCTTTACATCATCAAAAGGGTAAGAATATGTCAATTAAATTCGCATTACAAAACTTGGGTGGTTTAGTTGGTGGGGCTATCTCTTTAGGTTTAAACCATGTCAAAACAAAATCCAGATCTGTGTCGGGTACAACTTTTTTGGTTTTAACTGGTTTGATTCTTTGCGGTATCCCATTTGCCCTGATCTTACCAACTCCTCGTCAAATCAACAGATCTGATGGTACCCCTGTGATTTTAAGAAAGCAGCCTTCTATTTGGAAAGAATTTGGTACATTAGCAAGGATTTTGAAACATCCTAGAGTCCTTATTTTATTTCCAGTTTTAATCTACAATCAATGGTGGTTATCATATCAAGCAGCATTTAATGCTTCATATTTTGAAGTTCGTGCAAGGGCTTTAAATTCCTTCTTATCGCACCTGTTCGCAGCAATTGGTGCTGTTATTGCTGGTTTGTTATTGGATAACACAAAAATTGCTAGATCTTTAAGAGCACGTATTGGGTTCTCTATTATCTTCACTCTTGGTACTGGTCTTTGGATTTTACTAATCGTTGTTCAAACCAAATGGATAGACAAAAAGGAAAGAAATGATTGGGGTGGGTTTGGTTCTTTTATTTATTGTTTTTGGGGGATTGTCGATGGTTCAATCAATACATTGATATATTGGGTCATTGGTACCTTAAGTGACAATGTTAGTGAAATCTCAATTTTGACTGGATTTGTCAATTCTATCGGTTCCTTAGGTAGTGCATTGGCTTTTGCAATGTCTGCTAAGAAGGCTAAAATGACAATTCAAGGTGGGTTTAACACAGCTTTATTCTTTATAAGTGTTCCATTTTTTGCATATGCAATTTGGAAGGTTTCAGAAAACCCTGTCTTTACAACTCCTGAAGAGATTTATGAAGATGGCGAAGATCTTCGCTCTTTATCACTTAAAGAACAGGAAAAGGACCAAGCTGAGATTAGTGTTAAAGTTTATAATAATTCATTAATTCAATGAATGTTTTGTTTCTGATACTGACGTAATCCTACTTTCTTATTGCAAAGATACTCAACATTTTGATACGTGATTTCAGGATAGATAGGATTTTTAATTGATATATGCCAATCTATTGGCTTTTATCAGTTTTTTCAAATTTTCCACTCTTTCATAGAGTAAATAAGAATGCAAAGTATATGGCTTGAAAGATTCAACAACTTGCAGCATTAAATCATAATCATGGGCATCTATCTTTATGGGTATTATTTGGAAAGCTTTTGAAGTTTCAACAACTTGAAAGATGATATCTATGATTTCAAAGCACAAAAATAAAGACTTACTTAAAAATCCCATATTGTTGAAAAGTTTAAGTAAGTTTCTTACCGTACCGACCAAAGTCTTGGAAATAGCACTCAGTTGGTCAATCATTACTTCTTTAAGTGTGCAACTGCTATGGTTAGCTTTCTCCAGTAAAGAATAATCAATTGAATATAGCACTTTGAAGAAATTCAACTTCAACAGTATAATATTTTTCTCGTTGTTTCTCTCATTATCCCAATCCAGATCGATCGGTAGATTCAAAGTCCATACTTTTAAATCATCCTTGAGTTTATTCGTTATGTTTGAGTATTCTTCAATTGATTTATCTTTATATTGTTCAAACAACGTCGCTTTTTCATTATCAAGATTAGCCAACAGCAGATTTGCCATGAAGCAGAATAAATAATAGTTTCTCTCGTCAGTGAAAGAAGGTGTTAGTTCCTCACAATGTCTTATAGGTAAACATGACGGTGGAATTCCTATATCTTTTTGCAAATTGAACAGTTTAGAAATTTCTATAGCTTCATTTTTGATTCCAACAGAGTTTAAGAAATTCCTCTCCAAATGAAGATTCACCCAAAATAATCTTTTGCAAACATCAATGTAATCTTTATTGCAACCAGAAAATTTCTTTGAAAGAAGTTTTGTCAAGAGCGAATATAAAGTTTTGCTTGATTTCTGTAACTCATCCCAGAAAGAAGTTAGATTTCCTGTTTTCAAGTAATAAACACTTGTTAAAGTTGAAAGGATTGCACTTTGAATATTAGGTGTTTGAAAGGACTCCCACTGTGATTTTATTTGCTGGGCACTGAGCAAATAATTGAAACCTGGAGGTAACTCATCATCAGATAACTCAGCGAGTGGTTGTTGGTATTTGTTACTTCTCCAATATTCATGTTCATCAGATACATTCAAGGAACCCAAAGCACATATCAGGTATAAAAATGCAGTTTCAATATTTGGAACACCATCCTGTCTTTCGTATAATGATTCGAAATTTTCCAACTTTTCATAGCATACAAGAGGAACTTCATTATAGATATTCTCTAGATATAATAATTTCAATTTCTTGTATACCTGTTTATCAAGTTTTTCAGCTCTATTAGAATTCAACAATCTTGGTGTCAATTTCAGTTTATTTCTTAGTGAAAGGCTCTCTTCTGTTTCTAACGGATCTGTATCAAGTGTATCAGTCAAATTATTGAATTCTGGAATGAGAAATGCATCGTCTAAACCACCGTCTAACGTATCCAGTAGATCAGCAACATCAGGAAGATGAAAAAAGTTGATCTGATGATCAACATCATAGCTTTCTTCACTGAGAATATTGGAAGAATTCAAGGAAAGGGAAGTGGTCAAATCATTCTCTCCAGAAGTTTCTGATATCGGTGGGGATGACTGTGACACAAGAAAATTCAGCTTGCTTTCAAGTGCTTGTATCGATGACAGAATACCAGACAACGTTTGTTCCAAACTGGTTGGCTTAATTTCCCCGTAGATGCAATCAAGTCCTTTACTTCTACAAGTTGAACACGGATTGTTGGCATCGCACCGTGTTTTTCTTGATCTGCAGAACTCACAGGCCTTTGAGGAACGGCTTCTCTTCTTTTTGTCCTGAATCATTGCTTCAGATTGGCCGTTGATAAGTGGATTAGTGTGCTTGTTGTGTGATTTTATTTCTCACTTAACCCAAAGGGGGAAGTTTGTCGATACATCGGGTCGGCTCATAAGTTGGCTCATAAGGGTTCAAACAGTTCTACAAATAAGGGTGGAAAGAAGCAATTAATACTTGTACAAAAGATGAACATTCTTGGAAACGACTCGTTGAAATTCAAGTTCCACGTTATGCTCGTTTAGCCAATTGGAATTGGCAACAACAGTCAATTCTCTCTCAAGTGCCTCAATCTCACTGGAAGCATTCTTAATATAAGAAGAGTTGGACCGATCTCTAGTCATTTGTTCGTAAACTTCTTTCAAGAAATAACGACGAGTTTCATCGAAATAGAAAAGCGCAACTTTGAGATTATAAGAATCAGGTTCCAACTTATCATCGAGTGGTTTATCATTAAACTCTTGATACTTTCTTCTCCAATTATTAGAACTCGTCTCCTTCAACGATCTATATAGAGCCCAAGTATCACCAAAACCAAAAGCTGCTCCAGAGCCATAAGCGCCAGAAGTTGGATGAGCTGCATCACCAATGAAAGTAATCCTGTCCTTATACGCTAAATGATCCAACCATGGTGCTGTCTCCAAGGGAAATGCATTGAAATATGGACTCGCTTCAATTGCTTCAGTTAACACTCTAGGCCAACCTTCAAACCGTTTCTTGAGTCTTTCAACATCTTCGTCTGTAATCTTTCTATCCCATTTGAAACCGTTGATTATTTCTACCGGTTCAGGAATAATCAACACTAGTCCATACTGATTTAAACCTAAAGGAGATAAAAATGCCACTTCTCCACTCTTCTTGAAAGCAAGGGTTCCCTCATTTAACTTATAACCTTCAATGTGGCTGACAACATCTTGATGGAAAATATTTCTGTACGCAACAACACCTTTTGAAACTAACTTTATTTCAGGATAAATCTGACTTCTGATCTTTGAGTAAATACCATCCGCGGCAACCAAAAGATCAAACTCTTGTGTGATTCCATCATTAAAATTAACTAAAACATTACTTTCATCATCATCATCCACAATGTCAACATTTGTCACAAAACGACCGTATTGGATTGAACCTTTTGGAACGTATTTTAATATCAATTGATGAAGAGCAGTTCTATGTGTTCTTGAACCAAAATATCGCTTGTCCTCTCTTCCAGTTATTGAAACTTGTTTAATCAATGTATCTTGAGTTTTCCAGTTTTTAAATCTGTAAAGTTGATCATTACCTAGGTTCGCAGTTATGGCATGGATTTCATCAATAGGAATAAATTTGCTCAAGATATCAATTCCAGATTCAGTGAGAGAGATCCAAGCTCCTGCCTCTCTTGGGATTGATGATTTTTCAAAAGTGGTAACTTTTACGTTTGGTAAACTGCTAAGGGAAATGGTGGCAAACGCACCAACTAAGCCAGCACCGATAATGGCAATTCTTAGAGGTTTGTTCGACTTTGATTGAACCATCGAGCAAGTGAATCCACATTCATGATCCAGAAGTCATCTAAAAGGTGGGAATCAACTGATTATAAACAGGAAGCCACATGCCAATGTGTACAAAAGACACAATTCGATTTGACGGAGATAATTCCCGACTCCCCGATACACAATAAAGTAAGAGATGTTTCTACTATTTTCCTACCACATTTCGTTCGTAGCTATAGCATGGGGCTGGGATTTCTTTCAGCAAGAAATAAGAACCAACTTCCCTCTTTTTATACGACAATGGATCATGTAAAGAATGAAATCTAATGTTTCTCCAGAATCTATCAATTCCATACTTGGTCAAGGCAGATTAAGAACCAGTGAATTCAAATATTTTGGAGGAAGCTTCCAATGCAGCCTCTACTGCAACAACTTTACTAGCAGCAACCGATACTGCCAATTCAGCGCTTTTAAGCTCTGTTATTTCTGATCCTGGGCCATGGAGATATATTGAAATGGCCTGACCAGTTTGATGAACCAAAGCCTCAGCAGCATATGATTTTGCAGTCAGTGGAATATAATGCTGTCTAATACACCGTTCATCAGCTGTAGACTCTTTGTTACCACCACCATATGGCCATGCTCTTGTGAAATTTCTTGTATATTCGACTTCTAATGCTCCTAAACCTACCCCGATATGAACAGCAGCGAATTTTAATTCAACGGCAAGCAGGATTAAACTAGTGTGGGTATCATCAATGATTTTTATCTTATGAACGAATCCAAGAGCATCTTCCCAAACAACTTCAACATCATTTATCACGACTCCACCAGACTCGGTTAACCGTCAAAAACAGTCTGGTAAGAAACCTATCTGATCGTGTTGCCGGTGCAAAAGTGTTTCTTACCTCTAAAGATCAAAGATGCCCCATCTTTAGTAGGGATGGCAAGCATACCAGCATTTCTTGGGTTAACAGAACCGCCAATATAAAAATCACCGTGTGCTAATGTTCAAAAATGGTAAAAAAAATAACAGACCAGAACCAGAAATTTGGTCTCCCAATAGGTAACCAAAACTTCCATCAGCTTTAGCAACCTCCAAGACAATACGTTAAGATAACTGCCAAGTTTGACATGCACGTGCAAATGCAAGAGGGCCTAGTGCATTCACCATACTTTTTCTGAAAGATCGATTTCTTCATAGGCTATTTGTGCTTCCTGATTTCTATGAGTAGCATATAATTAAGGATATGTGCAATTTCTTTAACTCTGTTGATCCAAGCTTTCTCAGTTTGAGGTTTTTGTTGCCTTGCCCATTTCAACAAGGCCTCGTTTTTCAACTCGAGCTCTTTCTTCCTCTCGTGAAGTTGATGAAGGTTGTTTTCTCTTTTTTGATTCAATTGATTTAATCAGACTCATATTGGGGATAACAATTCATTATATTATTTAGCATACTAACTTGAGCTTTGGCATTAGGATTGAGGTGAAGAAACCAGTACCGAATCATACTAAAGTTATGACGTTGATTAGCTTTCCATAGTAGCTTTCTCGAGAGTTTTTAGATCAGGAGACTGTTGAATTTAATCCTGAATCATGTCATCAAAATCAAAATAACCAAAATTTGAAAGAGTCAATGTTTCTAGTTTTCCAACGTTAAAAGATGCCACTAATGCTATCACTTGAATTCTCATGGGTATAGAAATCTCTCAATAACATAATAGCCTCCCTTCTATAAATCCCTGGAATAGCATTATAATCATTTGGTGCAGCTCATTGGCATACATTAGCAAAAGCACCTGCTATTGATACCCAGACTTATGTTGTTCTAGCAGCACAAACAGGGGGTCATCATACATTATCAGATGAAGATATTTCTAATGGAGTACCAGAGCAATAGTTTTGAAATACTGCAATGTTTAGTTCTCATCCAATTCTAGACCTTATATATGGTGAGTTCTCTCAGATATTATAGCAAGTCAGTCACGATATGAACCTAACTCTACTTCTATGCACTTTCTTCTGGCATTTTGCACTCTTCAATTTTACCAATCCAAATTAGGAGATCAATGCATTTGTCTAAAAGACTGGTAACGAAAGAACCAATGCAAAATCAAAATTTTAGTGAACTATCATCATAGGAGATATTGAATCGGTTGGACAGTTTGCTAAATAGCATGATATATGTTCCATTAGTGCATCTTTGATCAGAAAGACGCTGTATAGTGCTTACCCTGCCGTGTTACGCGAACTTTGTCGCGCAGGGCCAAATTAAGGTTTATTTCCGTAATAATTCTGCAGGGCTAAGAGCCAAGAGGAAATCCAAAAAAATAACTATTTATTCGACTACTCAAGCCCAAGATCTACCTGAAAGGGGCTTAAACTCTTTAAAATCTTATCAAGTGATGCCGCTATGAAATTAGACGGTTTTCGAATTATAAGGCACGATATCAGAGAGAAACGTCGTCACAAACAGACCTCAAATTATGTAGAGAAATACTATATGGTGCTTATTACCCTGTTTCATTCAGCGATAATTAACAATCTCTAGAGGCCCCTCTCCCTTGGTTGCAAGTCAGCCACTCCGCCATTCTGCCACACTGTATGAAAATTCAAATGCCTCGTCAACTCATAAGCATTTGGTGACGCTAGCTTCCCATATTATTTATCGTGAGCAATGCCTGAGCTCGTTTCTCAACGGGGAATAAGACTAATATTCAGATATTAAACTTAAATGGATCTCTTCGGGTTCCCACTACCATAAGGCGGAATCCAATGAATCCAATGGAATCCCGCAACTGGATTCTCACCCTATATCGCCTTTGAACGGCTCTAAGACAGTTCGATGCAAATAATGCAGGCTGCTTAATTAATTTTTCCTGTCATCTGGCACAGTAAAAGGCGTTAAAATTTTAAGCCACAAAAGAGAAACGAAATAAAAATATTAACTGATCTGAAAATTAAACTGAGTTAAAAGGCAAAAAAAAAGATCAGATTAACTTTTTGAACAATAGATGAGGGTCTTTGGTGTATCAGAGCTTTCATCGTAAATCGAATCCACCAAGTATTGATCCTTGGTCCATTCCCTAGTGAAATAAAAAGTCCCATCAGGGCGTTATCACTGATTTTGGATACACATTTGAGAGATACAGCTGTCAAACGCCTGCATACTGATGCAGATTATCTCACGTGACCTTGGGTAATCTATATTTTACACTCTTGGGCCTTTGTTATCTCGGTATCTATAAAGGTATCTCAGATCCTCATTTGATGGCATCTCTTCAGGTTTCGCAATGAAATCAGCAGTGTGTTTTATTGGCTGTTTCCAATATGTCAAAGGATCCTGAAACCGTTGAAGAGAACTCCCTTGATCATAGCAAAGAGCTCTTGGACGCAGATGTCATTGAGATAGACTCTGATGATTTCAGTCTCATCGAAGGTGACATCTCGAAACTAGACAATTCTCCATATCCAGAAGTTCGTGAAGTTGTTCCGAATACCGATGACCCAACTATTCAAATTAACCATTGGAGATTATGGTTTTTGACCACTATTTTTGTTATTGTTTTTGCTGGTGTTAATCAGTTCTTCTCATTGCGTTTTCCATCTTTAACTATCAACTTCTTAGTTGCTCAAGTGGTTGCATACCCTGTTGGTCTTGCTCTAGCTAAACTACCGGACTGGAAGTGTCGATACCCCTTCTTCAATTTGAACCCTGGCCCATATACTATCAAAGAGCATGGTTTGCTGACCATTTGTGTCTCTTTAACATCATCCAATGCCTATGCCACCAATATCCTTATCGCTCAAACTAACTTTTACTTCAAAGATTATGGTGTTGGTTACCAGATTTTACTTGTTTGGACTACACAATGTTTAGGGTATGGTCTTGCGGGGTTAACACGTCGTTTTCTGGTGGATCCACCTGCCATGATTTGGCCTCAAACTTTGATTTCAATTTCCATGTTTGAAACATTACATTCTCCAAGGGAACACAAGGTTGTCAATGGTTGGAAAATTTCACGTTATGGCTTCTTTCTGGTTACTTTTGCCATATCCTTTGTTTGGTATTGGTTCCCTGGTTTCATCTTTAAAGCCTTGTCATATTTCAACTTCGTCTTGTGGGGACCAAAAACTAGAAACAACTTTGTCGCCAACTTTATATTTGGTGTCCAAGGTGGTATAGGTGCTATTCCAATCACTTTTGATTATACCCAAATTTCGCAAGCTATGACCGGTTCTGTCTTTGCAACCCCATTTTGGGTCTCTGCAAATACATACGCCGCTGTGTTCATCTTTTTCATCTTTTTGTTGCCGATCTTATATTTCACCAACACATGGGATGCTAAATATTTGCCTGTCATGTCAACTTCCACTTTTGATAACAAGCAAAATAAATACAATGTTACTAAGATTTTAAATTCAGAATTCAGGATTGACAAGCAAAAATACAGAGATTATTCACCTTTATTCGTCCCATTTTCATATTTATTGTCTTATGCCCTGAACTTTGCTGCTGTTATTGGGATTTTCACTCATGCTTATTTGTACCATGGAAAGGAAATCTATAACAAGTTACGTGATGCTAGGGCAGGCGGTGAAGATATCCACAAGAGATTAATGAAAAACTATAAAGAGGCCCCAGACTGGTGGTATGCTGTCTTGTTAGTTATAATGCTAGCCCTAAGTTTTGTCACTGTTTGTCACTGGGATACTGGTTTACCTTGGTGGGGGTTGGTCATTGCTTTGCTTATTTCAGGGGTGAACTTCATTCCTCAAGGTTTATTAGAAGGTATAACTAATCAGCATGTTGGTCTAAACATTATCACTGAGTTAGTTTGTGGTTATATGTTGCCTTACAGACCATTGGCTAATGTCTTATTCAAAGTATACGGTTTCATTGTTATGAGACAAGGCCTGGAACTAAGTCGTGATTTAAAGATGGGTAGATACTTGAAGATTGCTCCACGTTTGTTATTCTTTGCGCAGATATACTCAACTTTACTAGCTGGTTTGGTCAATGTTGGAGTTCAACAATGGATGAGATTTCACATCCATGATATTTGCTCAACCACCCAATCCGATGGGTTTATTTGTGCCAATGGTCGTACCATTTTCAATGCTTCCATTATTTGGTCGATCCCTAAGTATTTGTTCTCCCCTGGTCAAAGATACAATGCAATCATGTATTTCTTTCTGATCGGTGCTGTTGCCCCATTTTTCACTTACTACCTATATAAGAAGGCTCCAAAAAGATGGTATGGGAAGATAAATGCTCCAGTTTTCTTCACTGGTCCAGGTAATATCCCACCTTCCACTCCTTATAACTATGGTTGTTTCTTCATTGCTTCATTCATCCTTGCAACCATCAAAAAGAGATACACCCGCTGGGATGCCAAATACAGATTCGTCATGGGTGCTGCCGTCGAAAGCTCAGTGGCATTGGCAGTAGTTATCATCTTTTTGTGTGTCCAGTATCCTGGTGGTAAATTGAATTGGTGGGGTAATAGTGTCTATAAGAACACCATCGATGCCAAGGGGACTCCTTTCCGGAAATTGGCAAAGAATGAAACATTTGGTCCTGACAAATGGTGGTAATTCAGATACTTTGGAAACTCTATTTAATCATTAGAATAATTTGCAAGCTGTGGATTTTTAATTGTTTGTGTATATGATATGTTAAAAGTCATGATTTTCAACTTATCATCAACAATAGATTTTATATATGATGAAATTAAGCATTTCTAGATCTTTACTCTGCTACGTCCCTTAACTGAAAAGTAATTCAAGGAAGACACTTACTCCATAAAAATCTGGTAGCGCTTGTTGAAGTAGTTTATTCACAAGCTCACCGACTGTCTCATTACATGATATTATATTCTATAAATAGAATGATATACCAGAAAGAGCCCCCTAGTTAACAAGGATTCAAGCTGATTGAATGGTAAGTGTTCAAATTTTTTAGCACAAGAAAGAATTTCAAAACTCTGAAACGTATAGAAATGGAGAACGGGTAGGAGACGATGATCTTAATCTGTTACGACTTTTTCAATCTTTCCTATACATTTCTCTGCAATCCACTCTATTGTGGGAAAAATGACATTTATTTTTAATAATTAGTCTGAGAATACGAGGCCAGCTCCTGTTTCGATGTTGGCTGAATGCCAGGAAGTGTTTCTTTTTGGTTATGAATATTCACAAGGAATTCGTCACGTGATTCAGCCCAAATCTCCATTTCGACAGCGTACTCTTTTGCAAATATTCCGAGTGACACATATAATGTTCCTCAATGAAATCATCAACACCACAACCAGATAGTCATCTTTGGTACTTATTTAACTATGGATTACTACTCTTCATTGGACTCTAGGTCATTGGATCAAACACCGACAATTTTTGAAATCATTTCCTCCAATGAACTATCACAATTACTATCTCCATCTGTGCGATATATCATTGTTCACTATGCTACTCGATATCCTAAAGTGTTATTGAAACTAGCACTGAATTTCCCTGAAGTAAATCTATTGCTTAGAGGTACCTTAGAATGGCATTTCTTAAAGCACTGGAATGCTTCATTCACTGAGAAATTCTACGGTTTGAAAAGAACTAGCAAGAATAAAATTAATGTCAATGATAAAGATGGAGTTATCTTCGATATGATTGAGATGAAGAGAAGATTGAACAAATGGCAAATCCTAGTAAGTTTGCTAAAGATAGTTGGTTTGGAGTATCTCAAGGAAAAATGTGATGTTCTTTATGAGAAGTTATACCCTCAAATGCTGCTAAACAAGTTTGATAAAAATACTTTCAAGTACTGGATGGTGAAAATATATCCATATATATTATCAACGGGGAAAGTCCTCGACGTATTATTCCAAGTGCTATACCTTTCTGGTAAGACAAAGTCTCCTAGCTTCATTGACTGGTGTGCCAACATTGAATACTCAAGATTAACCAAATTTGATTATGATCTCAATGAACATAAGCCAAAGGTCCGCAAAGTTTCCAAGAGACCTCCTACATTTTATCAGAATACAATTTCTCAGCTGAGATATTATAGTTCACCTTTGAATAGCATTATTTCCAATTTATCAACTACAGTATTTCCATCTGCTATCTTCCTATTGAAATTCTTGGAATGGTGGAACACTTCAGAGTTTGCATCTAAATTAACAAAAAAGCAGCAAAACATTGTTGATAAACCAATCCCTCCGCCATCAACACTGGCACCATTTAAGCAGCAGAATTCTTCTGTATGTCCAATATGTGACAAGGAAATCACCAATCATGCAGTCATAGAAACTGGTTACGTGTTCTGTTATCCTTGTATTTTCAATTATCTGGACAGTATGGAGTCCCCTAGATGTCCAATCACTGGATTGCGATTGATCAACTGTAAGAGAGGTAAAATTGATGGGATCAGAAAGTTGATTATTTAGACATTACCTATTATGACAATATTTATCAAACTTTGTAGCATTTATTCATCATCAGTAGCACCTTATACCAGATAGGTAGTTTTCTTAAAATCTGATGAGAATTTTGATAATGTCATCAAATTCTCATTGATGGATCCTAGTGTCAATAGGAAATTGAAGTTGTTCTCTAGATCTGCCAATTGTGACTTGATATCATCACTGGCTTTAAAATTCAATAACGATGAAATCAGAGCATTAATGCTTCTCAACACAGCATAGTCTGTTGGTTCAGATTCTAAATATCTCTTCAACACCTTGATCTTTCTTTCAATGGAAACCAATGTGAATTTCTGGATTTCAACTTGTTGCTTTAGGCTGGTCTGATTATCAATCTCACTGCTATCTGTCAAACTCAATACGGTGTCCACTGAGATCTTTTCAGCTTCCTTTGACACAATATCATATTTAAGTTCCTGCATTTGACTATTAAAAATCTTCAAAAATTTAGCATTCGAGTATTTCTGTGTCGCCAAAACTGGGTTAAATACTAAGAAATTCAATTCTTGGTTGACATCTTTGAATAACTCTTTCAATAGGTCTGTTAAATCATGATCAAGAGTCAAATCAACAAGATTAATGATATAGGCACCAATTACGAATTCATCCGGATAAATAGTACTAAACTGGTTGATTTTCTCCTCTAAGTAACCCACGTCTAGTGTATCCTCATTAAATACCAGCTCAAATGAGTTGACAATGTGAGTTATATCTGTTTTAAAGCCGGTGAGGATTCCCAAACCTTTAAAAGGTCAGTATACTAGTTGCCAACATGCTCATTTTTGCACTACTCACTAGGCTGTCTCGTATTTACCTGTGTCTGACGAGTATAATGATCAGAAAAATTCAAAAGAGTAAGCGGATGAAGGGCAATGGACATCTTTTAGAATAAAATGCAAGTTTTCTTTCAGGAACTTTTAACACTTCAGTGTTTCTCATGTACCTGATAATCATTTTGAAAACCATCCGCGAAAATCTTTTACATTAAGACATTAATGTCAATCAGATGGAAAAGTGTCAATGTTGCCACAAACAGTAACTCGAGGGCACTTAAAAGGGATTACTCTTAATTTAAATTAGTATGGGTGTCCATTCATTATGGAGCATTGTTTCTCCAACATCCCGTGCAGTGCGGCTAGAATCTCTTTCACGGAAAAGAATGGCTGTTGATGCCTCCATTTGGATTTACCAATTTCTTAAAGCGATGAGATCTAAAGATGGTCAGAAGCTGAGGAGTTCTCATATTGTTGGGTTTTTTCGTCGTATTTGCAAGCTGATATACTTTGGAATTCAACCAGTATTCGTTTTCGATGGTGGTGCTCCTTTACTGAAAAGAGAAACTATCAATAGAAGGAAAGAAAGACGGATAGGTAAACGAGAAAGTACTAACAAGACAGCAAAGCGACTACTAGCCTTACAATTACAAAGGCAAAAGGATCGCACTGAAGATCAACCAAAAGAAAACAAAGATGAGGGAGAAATTATCTACAATTATATGGATGATCAGAACAAGACTAAAGAACAACTGAAGCAGCAAGAATTTGCAAAGTTTAAAAGTACAGATGACTATCACTTACCCCAAATCAAAGGATTTGAGCATTCCAAGTCTGATACGAGACTTATTAGCGAAGAGGAATATAGAGATATGGCTGATCAACTAGATGAGTTAGATGGTATAGATCTGAACACCATTGATCCTGCCTCTGCTGAGTTTGAATCATTACCATTATCAACACAATATATGGTTCTTTCCCAATTAAGACTGCGCTCCAGACTAAGAATGGGCTATTCGAAAGAGCAGCTAGAGGACATTTTCCCAGATTCAAAAGATTTTTCTAAATTCCAGATACAAATGGTACAGAAGCGGAATTATTTCACTCAAAGACTGATGAATATATCTGGGATGGACAGGAACTCACCTTCTTTAGATGATCAAATCAGAAGAGTTGCTGGGGAAAAAGATAAACAATATAGAATTCAAAAGACAGAGGGTGGTTGGTCATTGAGCTTGGACGACAGAGGAACGTCTTCAAATCCTATTAAAGTTGATAGAAAAGACGAAGAAGTAAGAAAGCCGTTTCAAGCTGAAAATGATGAAAGTGATGTTGATTGGGAAGATGTCTCCCTGGAGAGTATAGAAAAGAAGAAAGTTAATCAATCTATTAGCTCACTTCCGCTCCCACCTGCGGCTACCTTTGGTGACATTGGTGATGGTACAATCCGTTCATTCTCATTCAGTCCTAAGAAGACGAAGCAGCAACCCACAGTTGACGTAGATGATGATTATTTCGTTGAAGGAGTTGAAAAAGCAGAGCTTTTGGAAGCTATTGAGAAATCTAGAGTTGAGTTAGCAAAGCAGCAGGAATTAGAGAAAAAAATTGTGGAAGAGAAGCTGAGAGACATACATGAGGAACCTCATGCTAGCGATAATGATGGCTTCTTTCAGGATATCCCCTTTGATATTCCTACAAGCAAGTCTCGGGAAACCAAGAACCTGAGTGGTCCTTCCAAGCCCATGCTCAATCCAACGGCTCCCACTATCAAAGTTTCAGATATGAGAGCTCGTACTGAAATGGATCACTTTTTAAACCTGGGAACCAGCCTACCGAAGGTCCCCATAATCAAAGATAAAGCAAAAAATTCTGACCCCCTAAGCGAGAGTACCAGGAAGAAGGACCTAGAGGCCCCTTCGTGGTTTAATTCATCGTTCAAAAATCCTTATAAACCCATCCATCAGCAATATGAGAAACAGGATGAAAAAATTGGCCTAGTTCCATTTCACGAAGTGCATGAATTGCTGAAGCATAAAGAAACTGAAAATGGAGACATAAATGAAGTTGATAGTAGTGATGCGATCATTGAGGTCGATTCTGAACCAGTTTCAGCAGAAAAGAAAGAATCTGAGGTTCAGGAGATAAAAGACACCACAACTGAAGCGGAAAAGCTCAAAAGTTCCAGAGAAATGGGAGTGGCTGTATACCCAAACCCATCCAGATCGCCATTGAAACAAGTGGAGAATGAAGAGGTACAAGGGCAGTTGAACGTTCTAGATTATGAATTTTATGAATCCGAGGAAGAAGAACTTGCAAACCAATTGAACCAAGAAGAAGAAGAACACGAGCAATTTCAAAAAACTCTGAATCCAGGTATTTCTACGTCAACTCTAGATACTTTGGGTTCACTGGAATCTTTGAACAAACAACGTGCCAGTGACCTCCGTGATTCTGATGAGGTAACGATCGAAATGATCAAAGAGGTTCAAGAACTATTAGCGTATTTTGGTATCCCTTACATCACAGCACCAATGGAGGCAGAGGCACAATGTGCAGAACTGTTACAGTTGAAACTCGTTGATGGCATCATCACGGACGATAGCGATGTCTTCTTATTTGGTGGTGACAAGGTCTACAAAAACATGTTTCATGAGAAGCACTATGTGGAATATTATGACGGAAAGACAATCAAAAAGGAGCTGGGGTTAGATAGGGGTAAGTTTATTGAGCTGGCCTTGTTATTAGGTAGTGATTATACAGAAGGTGTAAAAAGTATTGGTCCTGTCAATGCTATGGAAATTCTTGCTGAATTTGGCGACTTGGGGGAGTTTAGAAACTGGTTCATCAAAGGCCAATTTGACCTTGGTATTCAATCTGAAGAAACCAGCTTTCAGAAGAAACTGCGAAAGAAATTGGTGAAGTCTGAAGTCGTTTTAGACAAATCTTTTCCTGATCAAAGAGTTAAGCAGGCATACTTTCAGCCAGAGGTGGACTCTGATAGGACAGGTTTTAAATGGGGGCAACCAGACTTGGACAGACTCCGTGATTTTTTGATGAAAACTGTTGGCTGGACAAAAGACCGTGTTGACGAGGTACTAGTGCCATTAATAAGGGACTTGAATAAGAAGAAAAGAGAAGGTGTTCAAACTACTTTGGGTGAATTTTATGAGGTAGAATTAAGTTCTTTTGGGGGCAGAAAGCAAAAGAACAAGAGGATGGCTGAAGCAAGTACAGAGATCAAAAAGAGAAGAAAGTGACTTAGCTTGTTGGAGCCTTGCTCTAGGCCTACTCAAGTTATCGAGTGGCATTTTGTGAAATTGTGACTCCTGAATCCGGAACCGGGCAAATTTCATTGGCACCTTATGTAATGAATGACGACATTTTATGAAGGCCCTGTAGGTAATTTATGAGTCAAAAACGACCCCAAATGGCCGAAGAACCACTGACCATGAGTGAATATCTTAAAGTCGCGAATTTTACAGTGCATAGCTTTATGACACATTTTTTCCATGTGAGTCACCGGAGAAATTATAAAAAGCTTGAAAAAATCCGAGTTCTCCCTTACAAAGTTCGTGGTAGAAATTAATCCCAACTGTCAAAGCTCGAGTTTTTTCTCTGATCTTTGACAAAGACTGCAAACTCATCCACGTTCATCACTCTTCTTTTTCAATCCGCATTATCTGTTCAAGATTTATTCTTATTGTTTTTTTTTTTCATCTTTTGTATTATTGTTTGATTAGCTATTGTCCCATGTCCTATTAGATTGCCTCAATTCATAGAAAATCCTATAGAGTATTATCCAGAGGTCAAGAAGAAAGTTTCATAGCTAAAGCTCCACCTTCTTGGATCTGTTTCCACGTTTTTTTTAAAAAAAAAGTTTCTTCATTTTGCCCATTGTTTTAACGACCATTATGACTGCATCCCACCTCATTACTCCACCATCAACCACCATCACTATCACCTCGTCTATTCCTGGAAAACAATCAACTGATATTTCTAAATACGTCTCCAAGTCTTCGAGACTTATTCTTTCACTTTGGCAAGGTACCGCAGCTCCAAATTACGAGAATTATTTGAAAGAGATATTAAAAAGATCTAGATGTTCATTGTCAATGCTTCAGTTGGCCACCTATTATGTTTTCAAGTTGAAGAGAAAGATCATCAAATCCGAATCAAAGTTTGATTGCCCAAAGAAAGTATTTCTTATTTCCTTGATCTTAGCCTTCAAATTCCAATATGATTCAAACTACAGCTTCAAGAGCTGGTCCAAGATCTCAGGCCTTTCCACAAAAGAACTTCAACACATTGAAATGGAAGCCTTAAGCTTATTGAATTACGAGTTGAATGTTAAGTTAGAAACTTACGGTGCTTGGCTCAAGTTTTTGAATGTTGCATTGGAAGAGCACGAATCATCTTCATCAAAGAGATCCTATGACAGTGACTTTGTTGTTACTAAGAGAATTAAAGCTTCTACTTAAATGAAAAGGATTAACAGATACCATGAACATAACTTGATTTATTGTAGATTTTATTTTTCCAACGACTGACCTGTCATCGCTGTACTCAACATCTGACTGAAGGACACCGTTTAGCACTTCATTATCTTATCTACTAGTCTGAGTGAAATATCTTTGTTCTTCTCCCAAACATATATAAACTGAGATTTTCTCCAAGTATAGTAAAGGGTCTTGTCAGGTCCCTTTTCCATTTTATAATCACGAAAAAAAGCCGACCCTTTCTGATGTCGTAAAGGATAAACCGTTCACACAAGGAACGAAAGATAGATTCAGAAGTCCTCTTCTCCTCTCTATTCAAATAATTGAACCTTCTGTCTGCGCGCTTATCCTGGAAAGTTCTGTATTGGTTTTCGTGATCGACATGCGATGAGATGGCTGGTGCTATGATATAAAGCGATTCAATGAGCGCTGAGAGCTCTTTGAAGGCTTGGGTTTCGAAAATGTTTATTTCTGCATTCTTGGATACATGGACCGTTATAACGCACAATTTTTTTCGATTATTGGCAAGAGTTTAGATTTTTCAACGGTAGCAGATCTTTAGGTTTGTTCAGGTTGAGTTTAGAGACTGAATTGGTAATCTTTGAGTTGATGTCATGTGGAAATGTACGGCCTTGAGGATTCATTTACCACTGAAATACAAAAAAAAAGTTATTGAAATTGGCCCTAGTTGGATTCAAAAATGTTCAATTCTAGAAACATAAGCTACTGTGAATTCTTTTACACAATATCTTCTCAAGAACTGATTAATTATGAGGCTTTCCAAGTTCATCCCATATGTTCACTTAGCTGTGATATCAAAAACGAGTGAAGGACTCTTTCAGGCCTATTTAGAAGCAAAGTAGTATCTATCATCAGTTGTAAGCTCTTATTTTGCCATATCGAGAGCATATTAAAGGACGAATACCTCATGCTTCATATCTCATTAAGGTTGCCGTAGTAACAAGCACCACAAACAACAACGCGCTTTTTGTGTTAGTAAAACAAAAAAAAACACAACTTCGCGAAAATTCGCACTTGTTCCCTTTGTGCACTTTTGCAAAAAAGAGTGTAAACAAACAAACCAAATTACGCCAGAGAGACCAGTTATCCGCTCAATCAAGCGTATCTGCCATCTTTTAGCGCTTGGATTTCAACTTAACTGCTGCTATTCTATTAATTTTTGATTTCTTGCTTCTCTTCACTGACGATAGACTGTTTTGGCTATGGATTACACCCCTTCCCCATCAAAAGTGAAACCACAATACAGCTTCCTTGACGATTCTATTGAGATAGTTAGAAAGGCCACATCCCCTTCATCACTGAAAGCACATACTAAAGGCACTGATTTTAAGGAAAAGCAACGCCAATTCTACTCCAGATACAGTGACCTATCACCGGAAAGATTCGCCAATCAAAATCAAAATACAGCATCAAGCACAAGATTTTTAAAGCCTATTGTTAATGATGTCCCTCTGGATGATGATGTCAAAATCAATAGCAATATGGTAGAAAAGATTATCAGGCAAAATGAAACTTTAAAACAACAGCTAAAGGATGAAAGAAGGGAGAGAGAGTTAATAAACAATTTAGCCACTAGCTTGAAGGAAAAGTTGCTCAAATACAAGAGACTAAATGACATCTTAAAACAAGACAAAGAGGCTCTTGTGAAACAGAGTACCTCAAAGTCCCCAGTTTTCACATTTAATCCAGATAGCACCAAGGACATCTTTGAAAACAACGATGTCGACAAGAGCAATGAAACGGATAAGAAAGAAATCGAAAACACTGGGAAAATTGAAAAGAGAATAATGGAGTTACAATGTGAGATTGCTAAGAACAATGAAAAACAAGAATCAGAGATCAAGTTTATTAAAAATGAAATCGAATTCTTGAAGGAATTATCACTAAAGAACGAAATTACTGAAAAGCCTCAGAATGAACCACAGAACTCTGATGAACTACAGAACTCTGATGAATCACAGAACCCAATTGACTCTCAGAAGCCACCTCAAGCAACGCTACACGCAATTCGAACTCCAGAACTATATCATCAGGACAAATTACCTACTGATGATGATATCATGGCATGCGAGAGTGAGGAGTTGAAGTTATTACAAGAGAAAATTGCCTTGTTTGAAAGAAAAATCCAATTGAGAAAAGAAAATGAACTAAGGAAGCATGAGCTCAAGCAGCAATTGTCCAGACTAAGCGAAGAATTAATTGTACTAGATACCCCTCCAAGCCCGAAATCGTCAAACAAAAATCCGTTAAGCGATTCAGAATCTCGACCATCGGTTCCAGATGCCTCCAACAAAAGAAAATCCCCTACAATCGCTGATAGGCTGAAGTCTACTTGCGAACCATGCTCAAAACCACTTCCTCAGTCTGTTAATATTGAGGGAACCAAATGGTATAATTAGGGGTGATTTCTAGTTCCAGCTACCTGCGTGAGCTGCACTAAATGTATAAGAACATAATTCAAGTATTTTCTTTTATGTATATATATTCTGTATAAAATGAAATAGTCATGAAATAAAAAAGATAAAAGAATTCAGAAATAAATAAAGTTCAACGTCGTTGTATTACTCTCTCTCTCTCACTCAATGCTCTGTACGAATTTCTGTTGGTGCAAAAGGATCTCTTTCTTTGAATTGTAAAAACAAGTTATCCTTTGGGAAAATCGTAGCAAACACCTTAATTTCTTCAGACAATTCTGTTTTTTGATGTTCGATCTCGTTGAACAACAGGGCTTTACCTAATAATGCAGTAAATGTCATGAAGACATAAGTTTGACCTAAGCAGACATGAGGACCAGAACCGAAAACTAACCAATTTTTCTTAGCATCCCATGCAGGGGCGCCTTCTTCCCATCTTTCTGGGATGAATTCATCAGGATTTTCATAAGCCTCAGGGTCATGTAACGCTGGATATAAAGTTGGAATCAACATCGAACCCTTTGGAGCAACGTATGAATCATTAACCGCAAATTTCTTCTTAACAACGTACGGAACCATTAAAACTGGTGGTCTGTAACGCAATGCTTCTCTGACAACCATATTGGTATATTTCATCGATTCGACCAAGTCAAGAGTCAACGGAGCATGTGGATCATTATTACGAACACGTAGTTGTTCTTCACGAATCTTGGATTGGACATCTGGTCTGTCCGCAACAAGTTGAAATAACCAACATGCTAAAGATGAAGAGGCATCTTGAGATGCGAATAAAAAGGTGAAAATGGCCTCTGAGATCTCTTTATCACTGAATTCACGAATCAATAATTTAGCATCTGGGTTATTGGACTTGTTTTGTCTGGCTTCTTCCATTAAGTTGATCCACGCATCCAAGACACAAGTTGGTTTACCACCGGATTTAATATATTTCTTAGCTTCAGCAGAGCACTCAGCAAAGATCTTCATTGTCATATCAGCAGTTCTTTGGCCATACCATGTCTTTGTGTATGGAATAATAATTGGAAAGTTTACTAATTCCAGAGCAGCAGTAACTAGATAATAGTTATCTGCAACCATTTTGATCTGTTCTTCAGTGATGTAATCCCCGCAGAAGGCCTTCAGTGATAACCCACACATCATTTCTCTTAGTTCATGGAAGAAGATAGTAGGACCATCCTTAGAAATAACTCTGAAATGTTCCAGGTATTTGTCCATCACGGCTTCTTGTGAAGGTAGGTATTCAGCTAGTGCAGTTTTGGTGAATAAACCATTTAAACCTCTTCTATAATCAACATGTTCCTTACCATCTAAAAAGACCCAGTTTTCTGGTCTCAAGATTTTCTTAGCAACATCAACAACACATGGTTTAACATAAGCTGGAGATTGGAAGATACGTCTAGCAAGATCTCTATCACTGGCAATGATAACAAATTTATGGAAAATGGAGACACATGATAACGGACCAGAGTACCATTTTGCCTTGTATTCTTCAAATTTTGGATCCAAAGATTCTAAGAATGGTCCAATTATCGGCCAGATTTTGTATTTGGGACCGGCAATGTTTTGTTTGTTCAATTGGTAGATGACTTGATCATAAACAAGGACAACTGCAATGAAGGTACCGAGCACTTTCCACCAGGAAATGCCAGTTAAAACGGACGCTAAAGCATCTGAAGATATCGGAAACGCTTGTGTAGAGTTCCCTGAAAAAGCGAGTGCAAGTGTAGACATCTTTACAGAAGAAGACAATCGCCTAAGCGTATTTGGTGCAAATTCAATGATGGTTCTTTCTTTCATCTTTTTTGTTTTTTTTTTTTGTCTTTGTTTCGTTTAACTACACATTAACACGGTAAACGATAAACGAGAACCCTGAGTATTCCCGAAAACGGAAGATTGCCTGTTTTGCGAGCTGCGACAGAGAAACAACTAACGAAATAACCTCATGACGAGAATCAGGGGGAAAGTGGAACGATATCTAGCTTACTAATGCTTTTGGTCATTCTCCTAATTAAACTGCATTTCCTAGGTATCGTGAGATTATTTAGTTTGGAATTTGAGTCTGATTACTTCGAACTCATGTTAGCAAGATACCATCGGCCTGGGATCGGTATTTAACGAAACATTTTATAGTAAGTAATCAGGGAATACGAAACTGAAATCTGAAATCATACAAAAACAAAGAAGAAAGATGAACTACATTAATATTGTCTAAACCTTCTTATATACTCTTAATACTTGTACAGGAAACAGATTCACTGGTACACCGAGGACAAGAACAAGCTGATAGCATCTAATTACTCTCAGAGTTGATGGTTTTCTTGTTGGTTTGCTATCTATAGATTGTACTACCTTTCGGCACCCAAAATGAAAAAAATTAACGAGAAATACCCTAAAAGGGATAATATCCTGAAAGAGAAGGTATTTTTTTTTTCCAAAAGAAACGCAGAGAGACACTTTCGCTTTCGATCATAAAGAGTCATCAAAGAACAATCTGCTCTGCAACATCAAGAGGAAACTCTTAAAATGGCCCTAGAAGTACTGAATAAGAGCTTGGTTCGTCTAAGAACTCCTCTACTACGCTCAATTTCGACAGGTTTCAACAAAAATCCAAAATACCCGGACTTGCAAGCGCAGGACCTGTTACCCAATGGTTCTCCAGACTATGTCCGATTGATCCTTACTTCTAGAGTTTACGATGTTATTGATGAATCTCCATTGACACAGGCTGTTTCATTATCATCAAAGACTGGCTCCTCCGTTTACCTAAAGAGAGAGGATTTATTACCAGTATTCAGTTTCAAACTGCGTGGGGCCTACAATATGATTGCAAAGTTAGATCCTAGTTCAAGAAACAAAGGTGTTGTTGCTTGTTCTGCTGGTAATCACGCACAAGGTGTTGCCTTTAGTGCAAAGCAGCTAGGTATTCCAGCAACTATAGTTATGCCTCTTGCTACACCTTCGATCAAATATCAGAACGTTTCAAGATTAGGCTCTCAAGTTGTGCTATATGGCGAAGATTTCGATAGTGCCAAAACTGAATGTGACCGACTATCAGAAGAAAATGGATTGACTAATATTCCGCCATTCGATCATCCTTATGTCATCGCTGGTCAAGGTACAATCGCAATGGAATTACTACGTCAAACTAATGGCGAAAAAATATCTGCTGTTTTTTGTGCTGTTGGCGGTGGTGGGCTAATTTCTGGTATTGGCTCTTATTTGAAGAGAATTGCCCCACATATCAAAATTATTGGAGTTGATACCTATGATGCCGACGCATTATATCAATCATTAAAGGCCAAGGAAAGAGTGCAGCTTAAAACCGTGGGTTCATTCGCTGATGGTACTGCAGTTAAACTTCTAGGGGAAGAGACTTTCAGGGTTTGCCAAGATGTTGTGGATGAAGTAGTCAGAGTGGATACTGACGAGATCTGCGCTGCTATCAAAGATGTCTTTGAAGATACCCGCTCCATAGTCGAACCATCAGGGGCAATGGCCGTCGCTGGTATGAAACGCTACATCGAAGATAATCCAGATATTGAACATTTCAAAAACACATATATCCCTGTTTTATCAGGTGCAAATATAAATTTCGATAGATTAAGATTTGTTAGTGAAAGAGCTGTGCTTGGTGAAGGTAAGGAAGTTTTCATGTTGATCAATATCCCTGATACACCAGGTTCATTTCAAAAATTACAGAGTATTATCCATCCAAGACCTGTTACTGAATTCTCGTATCGTTACAATGAAGGTACAGAAGCTGCTATATACACATCATTTTCCGTTGTTGATAGAAAGAAAGAACTGGCTCAAGTTCAGAAGGGCCTAGAAGAACTGGGATTTTCTGCAGTTGATATTTCTTCAAATGAAATGGCCAAGTCTCATGGTCGTTACTTGGTTGGTGGGTCCTCTGATTTACCAAATGAGAGACTATTCAGTTTTGAGTTTCCTGAAAGACCGGGTGCTTTAACCAGATTCCTGGAAGTTCTGAAATCTAAAGGGTCATGGAATTTAACTTTGTTCCATTACAGAAACCATGGTTCAGACATTGGGAAAGTGCTGGCTGGTTTTGATGTCCCACCTACTGAATACGATGCATTCCAAGGATTTCTGGATGCTACCAGCTATTTATATAATGATGAAACTGATAATTTAATTTATAAGAAATTGCTGAAGCGTTGATATATACTCAGAAATTAGATGATCAGGAATGATATTTCAGACCGTAGTTACGGTTAGAGTAAAAGAAGTTATATAAAGTAAATAATACAATGGAATTGATCTATGAAGGAAATTCGTAGAAAAAAAAGCAGTCAATCACGAATAGTTCGGTAAATTTCCTCAAATATCAATCAAACTCTGCTCATTACCACGACTTGATGACTGCTGAGATTGAGATTGTAGTTGATTTTGATTACCAAAACCATAACCAGTATATGATGGAACAATACCTGTACTTGCCACACCTGTATACTGTGTACCCAAAAATGGATTTGATGTGTTGTTTGTTTCTTGGCGATAACCAGTTCCAGATGAATTAATAAATGTTCCGGTCTTGGAGTAGTACATTGGAACACGGGTTTCACCTTCATTACCGAAAGTATCGATGCCTGTACCTTGTGCTAGTAGTTGATTTAACTCAGAGTATTGGTCGTTATATTTACTTGAACCGGTATTAGTTCTTCTCAACTTCGTTTCAGGCTTTGTAGATGGTTGGCTTTGTAAAACAGGTTCAGGCTTTTGTTGTGGGGCAGCTTCTTGGTTCTTTATAGCAAAAGGATTGTTTGAGCCCGTCTTTAATGGTAGCTGCTGTTGACCTAAGTATTGTTGTTGAGCTAGATACTGCTGCTCTTGCTGTTGTTGCAGATATGCCTGTTGTTGTTGCTGCTGCTGTTGCTGCTGTTGCTGTAAATATTGTTGCTGTAAGTATTGCTGTTGTAACCATTCCTGTTGCTGAGCCTGAGCTTGAGCTTGAGCTTGTTGCTGCTGTAAGAGAAGCGCTTGCTGTTGAGCTTGCTGCTGTGCTAATAGCTGCTGCTGATAAGCAGCATCTTGACCAGGGTAGATAGGGTTACCCCAGATATCATACTGAACACCTTGAGTGTTGTCGGATAGATCTAATAAGTTCGCATTCTGCGCATCCTGTGCTTCTCTCAGCTTTCTAGCTTCTTCTTCTTCACGACTGAGTCTAAGAGCAGTAGCTAGACTTTCATCCTCGTCAGGAGATGTTAATCTTCTCCTTTCCTCTTCTTCGGCTGTTCTCTTGCTCTCCCTCAACGCCTTGGCTAAGTCATCTTGATCTTCTCCATTGTCCTCATCATTGTCATCATCATGACGTCTTCTGGGATGTCTTCTTCTTCCTGCACGCAGTTCACGTTCCTGTCTTAATCTCTCATCGTCTCTTAATAACGAGGTCAGCTCTTTGGCTTTAACTCTGATTATGGAACCTTGATCATGACCTTCATCATCGACGTACTGAAACTCACGCAAAGTTTTAATAATATACAGGTTGTCCCTCGACCAGCGGACGGTGTTTTCTGAGCCGCATCTCACAAGGAAGTCTAGAACAGTAAGAGCTTTAGCGACGTGTCTCCAGTTTTTACCCTTATCATTCAATCTCTTATCTAACATATCCATGATCTCAAGAAATTCCACACTAATGGGAATGTTAGTATGCACCATAAAGGAGTCAGTGTGATAGTTAACTTACTGTTCATATGAAGATTCCGCTAAATCTTCCATGTCTGAGGTACTAGGACCATAAGGCTCGTTTGAGGTGGCTGTTCACAAAGATTAGTTTTGGCTCTAATATGACCACAAATCCATCCTTTTTGGACACTTACCATTTCTAACCTTCACTTGTACAGAGGTATAACCGTTGACAACGTTTTTTATGGAACGTTTTAGAGATTTCGACATTGTTTCAGCTTGTTATTTATGAATAATTTAAAGGAGCTGATTTTATTTATTCTTTTTGACATTTTCCGAATCTGAATTTGCAAATTGAGATCAGTTGGTGTTCTGATGTTTCGTGAGCTACGATAAAGAATACAAGTATTAACGTGTTGCAATTTTTATTCATTCGTTTTCACAACCAGGACAATTGTGTAAAGTTTCATGGATAAACACATCACAATCAATGCAAAAATGTTTTCCACAGTCAGAACATAAATATCTCGAGCTTGTCGTAGCAGTCCCTTGAAATTTCGCTAGGCAACTGAAACAATTGGTAGATTCATAAGTTTCAGAATGAGGGATTTCATCAAAATTTTTCAGGGGGATCAAATGGTGATATGAGCGTGCAAGATGAGTTGATAAAATCAGCATCATACTGCAACAGGGGCAGATTGTAGGTAAAGAACATACTTTACTCTTACAAAGAGGACAAATATACCCACCATAAGTCAATTTGGAGTGACATGAGCAGAAGGAAGGCACTTCTTCAGATATTCTTGAAGGAAATCCCATTTTAACCAATGTGAAACTTTTGTTGATTTTGTTCACAGGTAACGGTACCACAGCCTCAAGCATTAGATCTTTGAAATGATGCTCGTTTAAAATGACTTTGTAACTTGACTCATCCCCAAAATTTGTCTTCTCACAGATCTCTTTACAAACTGATACTTGTGCTGATAAACCAATGATATTAACTCTGATTTTTTCATCTACTATGGAACTGACTGTCTTGTGAATGTTACCTGGATCGACCGAAAATAAAGAGCCGAATATTATAAGCACCTCTCTTGTACAATGTGAAGCAACATGCAATAATAAACCTCGAGACATTTCTAAAGCGTTCTGTAATGATGGGTCACCAGAAGGCTCAAGTTTTTTGATCGATTTCAAAGCTTCAATGTGGTCTTGTGGATTTCCACTAACCTGACTAATTAAATTGGCAATACCATTTCTCATGGTTACAATCCCCAATTGCGAAATGGGGTTTTGATCAAAGAAATCTGTAACGAACTGTATAGAATTGGAAATAGTCAGAGAATGTCTGTTTGGTCTTAAATCTTTCTCAAGCATTGATGCGCTCATATCTATGACCAAAATCAAATTTCTAATTATACCTCTTTGAAACGGAGTTACATTTTTGATGATTCTTTTTTTCTTTGACTCTAATAGACCAGAAACAATGCCGGCTAAACTCCCTCCCTCGTCTTCCTTCACAATATCCCAACTTCTTTGAATTTCATCTTCCCAAGCATAACCTCCACTTTGGCCTTTCAATTCTTTTTGAACTGGAGCTTTTCTCCTCGTACGACCTGCAACCCCACTCTTGACGTCATCCTCAGAAACATTTGAAACATATTCGTCCTCTGATTCATCCATTTCAAGATGACACCTGGTTGTCTGAGGTCTCTTGTTCGACCCTCGATTTTTTTCCTTGATCATTTTGACATAAAAAGATTTGAAGCGATGATCTAAATTTTCGCAAAAAATTACCCTACTATTAGAAATTCTTCGCGAATAACCTAAAAATCATCATAACTTTTTCTTTCCATCATCGTTTCATTGAATGAGAAAGACCACTGCAAAAGTTGGTGTTTGGAACACAAAGTGATGATACGGCGCCCTTCGACTTCCAGAAGAGGAATTATTAGACTGAAGCATACCATACCCAATCATTTCTTAGAAAGAGTTGAAGAATCATTTAAGGAAGTTGAAAAAAATCATCCACCATTTAAGAAGTCATCGAATAAGAGGAGTGTAACCGCCAATGTTAAGGAATTACCTTACGATTTGGTCAAGACTGGTTTAGTTGGCAAATACCTTTTTCGGAAACCAGAGACCTACAGATCCCCTATACATCCACCGGGAGCAATTTACAACCTTGAAATTGATCCTTCAGCATCGAAATATGTATCACTAGAAGTTGATGCTCCCGCTGTGCCCAAATTGCAACACAAATTATCCAGGGTATTATTTTCTCCTGGTATACATTACTTACAAGATCCAAGAAGCAAGGTTTTCAATTTCAACCCGTATTTACAGAAGATTATGCCCGTTAATGAATTTGATTTTGGAGCCATTCAAAAATATGTCACTTCTTCTAAAGATGAACTCTTATCGAAATTAGCCAAAAAAAATAATGCTCAGTTCTATAGTTCTACATCATCAATGACTGGTGTACTGACTCATTTTCACTTATTCCTTTCCAATTTCAGGCCAGTGAGTTACATGAATTTATCTAAACATAATACTGAACCATATGGTTCGTTTACCAAATCTGTGAAGCTTCCTGCTTCAGTTATAGTCTCAAAGAAGGGTGATATTTATTCAATAGACTCTGAGAAATCAACAGATCAAGAAATCATCTTGTCATTGCTTGGAAATTCACTAGAAAGGGTGCTGACCATGACTCCCAGAAAATTTGAAGAATATAGATTGATCAATGGTAGTTCAACAATTGGGAAAGAGCAAGCAGAAAACTCTTATCATTATGCTATAATGGAAGATTTTTTGATGAGATCTCAGCTAGATTGCCAAGATTCTAGGCTACCTGGGACTGGTACTTTTGATCTAAAAACAAGAGCTGTTACTGCAGTAAGACATGATATCTCAAAGGTCACTAGAGATTCAACTGGTTACCAATTGAATAAGACATATGGAAGATTTGAATCTTATGAGAGAGAGCAGATGGAATTGGCTCGCTCTGCATTGGTGAAGTACTCACTTCAAGCCCGCATTGGCAATATGGATGGCATATTTGTTGCGTATCATAACGCAGTGCGCATGTTTGGGTTTGAATATTTACCTTTAAAAGAAATTGATGAGACTTTGCATTCCTTCGGGCTGAAGAGCTTTGAAAAGGATAAAGTATTTGGACTCAAAAGCATTTTAAGCACCAAGATTGCCAACGATGAATTCAAGATCAGTATGAAGCTGTGGAACAAATTGCTGAAATTCATCATTGAAAGAGAATTACCAAATGATTCATTCAGGTTTATCATCAAAGCAATTCCTATTTCAAAGTTTGAATCCAAGATTAGAGTCATTGCTCATCGTATTGATGAAGGAGGGATCGAGGAACTGAACAATATTGGGAAAAAATTTCAAGACAAACTAATCAAAACATCCCAAAGTGACCTAGAATCTGTTGTCGGTGCTCAGATTGAATCTCTACAGCAGTTGAACGAAAATTTATGTGATCACCCGTTTGGTTTTGATATTTTTGTTAAACATTACATGAATGACCAAAAGTTCACTAAACGTCATCCTGTAATGACCTCTATCGATGATAGATGGAATGTGAAGACTGAGATTATCAGCCTGAATCACCGCGAATCTAAGAAAACATACTTCTCATTCCTTGATGAAAGAAATCAAATGTTAGCAAATAATGTTGGTATCAAGGAGGATCATGAGGTTGATAGTTTCATTAAAACGTTAAGGGAGTATGGTAGAAGAGGCCAGGATTTACAAGCCTTAGAAGGGAGGAACCCTAATGTCATTTGGAATGACGATTAAAATAGATTATGCATTTTATTGTTTTCTATGTATATAAAGTTTTGTATAAGAGTCATCAATTTATCAGTTTTCCTTCATAATGATTAGTCTCATACCTTCAGTTGGTTCATTTCAATAGACTCCGCCGGAGGGGAATAGTAATACTTAAAATAAACGTATTGGAATGCGATGTAAAAATCTTGAAACATTTGAAACAATGCAAAGAATAAGAAAATGCCGCTAATGTTCTTGGCACCGAATATTAGATAACTTATTTTGGTGAAATCACCACATAGCCAACTCACTAACAACAATAATTTGAAGCCATCCACAGATTTGAGCTTATTCAAGAGTAAAATCTGTGGTAAGGGTAGCAATGATTCAACAAATAATCCGATCGTCCCCAAAAACTCACCGAATTTCAGATAATCTTGAAAGATTATTGTGATTAAAAGCAAGCAGAGCTCGAATCGAAGCAAGAATCTCCAATACGCGCTTTGTGATTCCCATTGCCAGAACTTACCAATTCTTTGATACCTCGGATCAAAAAACCTAACGAAGTGACGGAATGTTATGATGACAAGATTCCTTACCAGCTCTGCTAAGCCTTGAATTAAGTCATCCTCCTTGATATCATGGTATGCCGATTTGACTTCTTCGATAAAACTTGTGCTTCTTTGTTTTTGATCGACTTCCTTCGATCTAAAAGTCAAAGAAACTCTCAACAGAATTATCTGTATAGAGATCATGACAATACTCTGACGAAACAAGGCAATTTCATACGGAATGATGAAGTAATATGCGATTCTTAGACTAGCAGCAATAAGCATAGTGGCGCAGATGTCTATAGAGAAACCGACAGAAGATTCCTTCTTGTAGATGGAGAGGATGGTGGTTCCATATGAGAACAGCGGTGTGAAGGAAATGATATTCCCTGCTATCAGTTCAACAGTCAGCCATTCTGGCAAATAAAATTGGTTTATCTGCTTGGGTATAGAATCCATCTTCCGCTTGATCAAGGATCTGGCAAATTTGAGGTTAAGGCGTCGCTATTGTCTCGTATAGATGCAGAAGCTGTCCTGTTCTATTGACCTTCTGATCTGATTTTTTTCTATTTTAAATATTCGCGAAAACCCTTTAATTCACAAATTTCATAGAAGTAGATGGATGTGTTATAAAACTTAATATATTTACTGGTTAGTAACTTAATATATTTACTGGTTAGTAGAAAAGTCCAAATATCCTTTAAGTTTCTCTTCGACAAATCTCTATAATTTCTTTTGTGTAATATGACGGGGGCGAGAGCATGCAAGAACATGCACTAGACGGTCGCGGTTCGAATCTTCAAATTCAAAAGTCAGTGCCTGCGTCTTCGTCACAGTAGTAGATCAGGATGCCAGCTCCTTCATGGATCCCATGAGTGTATAAAGGTGTACCAACGAAGACTCAGGATGTGGTTGATAGGTAAAAATACAATAATTCAGCTAAAATGGATGGTCTCTTTAGGAAGTAGACGCGACACCAATGAAACTGCCAGAGCAGTGGTATCACAATTTCACTAGCCATTATTGCTAAGTTTAACACAGAGGAGCTTAACTACATTCAAGAGCAGACAAATTATCAGCATTTTCTTTGAATGCCTTCAAATGCTGATTCCACAAAGCTACGAACATCGGTGACGCCTCATTAATAGAATCAACGTATACTCAGAAGAAGTTGTTCTCCTAGGGCCTTCCACATCACTGTCTGTGCTGCTTCTGGATATTATGTGCGGTAAATATACAATATAGCTTGGCTATTCGAATATAACATGCTCCCACAGAGTTTATGACTGATTAGTAGTTGTGTATACAAATTCTGGAAACGAAGAAAATGAAAACATTGAGGAAAAAAATTATGAAATAAATTATGGTGATCGACGAAGAATATAAAGGAAGATACTTTTCAAGTTGAACGATGTAAGGTCTAGAAAGATTTTGAATCACCTGCTCTTTTTTTTGTGATTCTTTCCGTTTTTGTGACACTACATGTTGAGTTTCAGAAAATTTTATATATAAGTTTTATCGCGATAGTGGTCAAGGACAATCGGACACTCTGGATCATCCATGACAATGACAAATGAGATTGTGAGCGATTGAAAATCTTAGAATGTTTGACTGTCTAAGAGCGCCATCACGTAACAGGAAGCGCCCAATTAACTAACTATTTATAACTTACAACCATAGCAGCATCCGAACACCGCTATTGTCAAAAAACCCGCGACTTGGAATAATGACCAATGCAGAATCATTGCGTTAACATCAGCGTGTTAAGAGCTTGAATATAGCTTTAAAGCTCGGCGCCAATGCTATTCAACTTATCCAAGCTCTCCTCCATATATCTGCTGCTCACACTTGTCGTTTGCGAGACTGAAGGATTTCCCTCCCCGTTGACAAAGACAAACTTCAAAGAGAGACTTTCTTCAGGGTTACATTTGGTTGAGTTTTATAGCCCATACTGTTCTCACTGTAAGAGCTTTGCACCGACATGGTCAAAAACATGGGAGGACTTCCACGAAGAAGGCGAAAGGCTAGGGATAGGAATGGCCCAAGTTGATTGTGTTGAAAGTGGTGACTTGTGCAATGAAGAAAAAATCTTAGCTTACCCATCATTAAAGCTTTATGGTCCCCAAGGCTTCATCAAAAGCTACCCGAAGACATATAAGAGAAACCAAGAATATTTGATAAAATTCATGAAAGAGCAGACATTAAAATTTACTGACCCTGACTTAAAAGTCAAGTCGATGTCAAAGATGATTACCACAGATGAAATGGTTGGGTATCTACAGGATTCTGTGAAGCAACCTGTACTGGTTTCATTCTGGCCAAGCTATGAGCTAGATGACCTGAACGTTGTGGATGCTAAGAAGTTTTTCACATATGATGATAGTGATGATGATGTTATCAGTTTTCAAAGGATCTGGAAAATTGTTTCGAATCAGGTGGACAAGGCTATCAAGGTTGGTCATTTCAATTGTTTGTCGAATGAAAAAATTTGCTCCGAATTGGGAGTTGATTTGCAGAGCCCTAGTGTTGCCTTGATCCTTCCACATCTAGAAACGGGGAAATTCATTACCTATGATCAGACAATTTATTCCTTGACCTCAACGGAGATTGTTACATTCGCCTCCAGAATGGTTAATATTGCACAATTCAAAGATGTCACGACCCTTGATTTTGCGGAAAATTATGGGATTCTCCCACATACCAATGATTTAGCCACCTTTCCTGATACAGCACAAACCTATTTTATCTACCTTTATGACGGAGATACCGTTTCTAATGAAGATTTTGAAATATTGCCTTATTTGATCGATACACTATCAAGATTACCGAACACGCATATTTTTAAGTCAAATGATTCCAGTTTTCTATCGCTTGCCGAAGTGCAAAAAAGAACCATCCCAAAGGCAGTTAATGCAAAACTGAAGGCAGAAACAGTGGCAGAGGTTGATGAATCGAGAATATTATTTGAGATGTCCACCAGCCTTCCAACTTTTCTTTGCTTCAAAGAAAACAGCATGTTACCTGAGGTTTACCATAGTGGAGGTCCAAGTGATTTCAGAGATCAATTTAAGGTAACCGAGTGGATTAAGAGGAATTCAAACCCTTATTTTGATGAATTTAATTTAAGGAAGTTGAGAAAGTTCTTTGCTCAGCCTTCAGGGATACTTGCACTATTACTGCTAGAGAACAGAGATGACACACCAGAAAACTTGAGACTTATAGACCGTTTTATGATTGAAAACTTGAAATATCACGATATCCTAAACAATCATATCTACGCCAACGTTTTTAAGGACAGGCAGGAAAAAGTTGCCACATTTGAACAGTGGAAATCCCAGGGGAAAGATACAAAAGTGTTGCTGGGACAGTTGGCCAAAGAAATCACGCCCGCTCAGTACGATGATGTTCAAATTGGGTTTCTGGATATATCCGATCAACGTGTGCTTGCTGATGTGGGTATTTCAATGGATAGTGGCAATTATTCTAATGGTGATATTATCATATTCGATCATGCTAAATACTATTATGATACGGATAAAGAGAAAGGAACAACAATCAAACCTAATAGACTATCAACTACACTTCTAATGGCTCAGGGAATAATCAGAAATAAGAACAAGGCGAAGCTGAGGGACTCTCCATTTAGCACCAATTTTAGAATCATGGATCAGATACATCAATACGGCCTATTAGGTTATCTATTGATCTCTGTGGCCTTATTTGTAACATATAGGAGAGGGAAAAAGGTTCTAAATTATATGCTTACAAAAAGGTCACTCAGAAATAAAGCCTTGACCCACCAAGTGACTGCTGGAAAGCTCGTCTGAAATCTTGAACCAGCTGCAGGCAAAAACAAAGAAAGGCAACATCCGGAAGGACACTAGCACTAGCACCATTCGGATTTGCAGATATATGATTTCCGCACATTTTTCCCACAATTTTCTAGGAATCTCAAAAAAGCTTACAAAAAAAGTTGGCGAAAATCTATACAACGGGTTGCATAGGTCACAGGCCAATTACAGCTCTGTACACTCTTTAGCCAAGAGATCGTCTGTCTTTTTCCCTACTTAAACTTTGAAACTCAATTCTGTTCTACAAAGCCGGCCACCTTTTCTTATAATTCATGAGCTCCTTCCCTTGGCCCAAGGACAACATAAGTAAGCCCTAATATATGACTTTGTGAATTTCATTCAAATATTGAAGACCGCCGTATTTTCATACCCTGTGTTACCATAGGCCCGAATCATCAGAGCTTTCATAAGGCTGCCATTGAGCGTCAACCAATTAAAGAGTTCACAACGTGAATATACCGTAGCAGCTTCAAACATATTCAAAAACCTAATTTCTAAGGCTATTCTCGCAGAGTAGTCTCCTTCTCATAGAATGTAAGTATAGGGGTACACCCCCTGTTGAGAATGGTTTGTTTTAAGTGAATGACCTAGAGGGTGGTAAAAGAGGTAATATGAAAGTCCACGTGCAAGCCACCCAGGACAAGTATAAAAGGAGCCAAAGGTTCAGTTGAAATGAAAGTGTTTTTAGTTAAATAGGAAGTGAACAAGTAGATGAAGAAAAGATGTCTGAGAGAGCTATTGATAATAGTGTAGCACTCAAGGTAGCTGATACCTTGCAACACCCCCAACAGAAAAAACACTAATAACACAAATTCTACGCAGTCTTTGCAGCAGCGGGCACGATTTTTCTCCATCTCTTCCACGTACTAGTCCCCGGTTATCTGAAACAAACCACGCTCGCCGTCTCTTAACACCTTCTCTCCCAGCTTCGAATAACGTCATCACATTTAAACAGATTTTCCAGGACTTGTTTGCGGTAGATTATGGAAGACACTGGAGTCCAAGATGTTGAGAATGACGAATGAGGTAATATTAAAGCTCATGTGCCAGCAACCCAGGACAAGTATAAAAGGAGCCAAAGGTTCAGTTGAAATGAAAGTGTTTTTTAGTTATATAAGACAAGGAAAAGAGACAAGGAGAAATGTCTGAGAGAGCTATTGATAATAGTGTAGCACTCAGGGTAGCTGATACCCTACAACATTCCCATGTAATCCAACGTGCATATCATAGATGAGTTGTCCTTACTGTCATAATCCAAAGTGATTCTGTAGAGCATTTAGCTTCCTAGAAACTACTGGTCGATACGTTCGACCGCTAACAATACACTATGACAAATAGCCACGAGATCAGTAATAGTAAAAGATTTCCTTCCAAGTTGGGTTGATTATCTCGCGTTTTTCTTTTGTATTCAATCTTTGATGCTCGAGTGAGTGGACTCATTCGGAATTTTCAGAGGGAAACATCTAGCCTAGAATGAGTTACTTTGGAGTAGAACTTGGAAACGATATTCATGATCTTAAAGACAATATGGCCCTGTGAATTATTAGGACTCCCAGGAACAGTTCCTTTGTTCTTGCTTGAGTGGAAAGCCAGGAAGCGTCGTAAGCTCCACTGTAATTTGTTGTAGGGTATCAGCTACCCTGAGTGCTACACTATTATCAATAGCTCTCTCAGACATTTCTCCTTGTCTCTTTTTTTTATATAACTAAAAAACACTTTCATTTCAACTGAACCTTTGGCTCCTCTTATACTTGTCCTGGGTTGCTGGCACATGAGCTTTAATATTACCTCATTCGTCATTCTCAACACAACCATTCTCAACACTCTCAACAAAACAAACCACTCTCGACAATTACCTCATTCGCCAGCCTCTCGGTCATTAACTTAAAACAAACCATTCTCAACACAAACCATTCTCAACACCCTCTCTTTTGTTTTAGAAGGTTTGTTGTTTCAATTTAACAAACTGCATTGATCCTAGGGCCTTGGTCATGATATCGGCCTTTTGATCTTCTGTTCTGACATATTCGATCAGCATCTCTTTGGACTCTATGTGATCTCTAACAAATAATAGACGAGTATCAATATGCTTCGTCTTGTGATGGAAATAAGGGTGTTTAACCAATTTGATCGCACCTTGATTGTCACATCTAACCATAAAGTTTTCTGAATCAAGCTTGAGATCTTTTAGGACCTGTATCAACCACAACCCGTCACGTGTAACCTCGGTTACCGCCATAAACTCAGCTTCTGTAGATGATAGGGCCACCGTAGGCTGTAATCGAGATCTCCAGCTGATAGCACCAGACGCATATCCAAATATAAATCCAGTAGTTGATCTTCTTGAGTCCGAATCATTAGCAAAATCACTATCACAATAGCCAATCAACCCTTTGTCTGTTTTCTTGTACTCAATACTGAAGTTCTTGGTTGAATTTAGGTATCTCACAACTTTCTTAGCCGCACCAAGATGAACCCTCTTCGGATTCTTCAAATGTCTAGATAGGACACCAACAATGTATGATATATCATATCTAGCAACGTTAGCAGCAAATAGAAGTCTTCCTATGATTGATCTATAGCTTGTCTCATCAACATTTTCTGTGTCCCTTACCAACGGCCCACTTAGGACCTGGCCGACAGTGGCAGGAACAGCCTCACCTTTTGCTTCTGACAAACCGAAATCCTCAGACACTTTGGCAATATAATCTTTTAGTGATAATGTGATTGAGCAGTCATTTGGGTCTTGGGAAATATTCATCCCTAGGAACTTGGAAACAGGACCCAAATCTTTGATTTTGAAAGCATCGGCAAGTAACTTCTTTGTCTCTTTCAGCAATTTCTCATCATTTGATGCAACCAACATGTCATCAACATATAACCCAAGTAGAACTATGTCTTTTCCACTACTCTTAGCATAAAGACCAAGCTCGGCTTGTTTTCTGACAAATCCAGCACCTTCAAGGACCGAATTAATTGTCTTATTCCAAAGATATGGACTCTGCTTCAAGCCATACAAAGATTTCTTTAGCTTAAGTACCTTCTTTGGATCCTTAACATATCCTTCAGGTTGTTCAATATAAATTTCCTCATCAATCTTACCATTTAGGAACGCATTTGAAACATCCAATTGATGAACTAACAACGAATTCTGGGCACTGGCAGCTAATAATAAGCGCACAGACTCGTAGCGAATAACTGGGCTAAAGGTCTCGGTATAGTCAATACCTTCGACCTGAGTGAAGCCCTTAGCAACGAGTCTTGCTTTGAGAAGTCCTGTGTCTTTAACCACACAGACCCATCTAACCTTGATGGGTTTGACATCTGTGGGACAGTCAACATATTCAAAGGTCTCGTTGCGTAACAGGGCTTCAAATTCAGCATCGAAGGCAACCTTCCAGTCTTCAGCATTTGGAAGTTTCATTGCTTGAGCATAAGTAACAGGAACTTGACTAACAGCAGTAGCAGAAGCAGCCATGAAAGCAGTGGCAGCAAAGTTAATAGGTAGACCAACAACATTGATGGAGTTTGGATTGATAGGTGAATTCACAGGTGCTGTAGGTCCTTCAATTGCCCTTACTTCATTAGATAATTCAGATTCTTCTTTATCTTCATCTTCATCTTCATCTTCAACTTCCTCAACAATCGGAACAGTAATCTCATCTTCTGTTCCTGAAACCACAGCTCTCAACCTCTTTCTGTTTGCGCGTCTTCTACTAACAATTTCCCTCTCTGAAGCTGAATGATCTACTGGAGCTAAGAGATTTAGCTGATCAGGTTGATAGGCAGAAGCAGGAATATCAATTCGAGCTTCAACATCAACATTAGCATCAACAGCAGCGTCAGCATCAGGTAGTTCCTCCCCAGAGTTCTCAAGCATCAATGGGGCAAAGGAATTGGCATTTTCAGTGGAGGAAGCCGATGAATTGGATGACATAGATGCAGAACGAGCAGTTCTCTTACGAGAAACAGTCGTAAATGGGAGCTCAGGCTCGGAAACAGGAACATGGGTATCAACCACATCTAATTCAGTACTAGCAGGGGTGTCAGGAACAAATTCATCACCAGAATCACTGGTGATTTCAGAAACATAGTCATCATCAGTGCCAGTAGCTTCATTATCTTCACCAGATCTGGTAGGAGCAGCACCAGAAATGCCATCGGCAGGAAAACCACCAGTGCTACCGTCGGAGACAGGACCAACCACGCCAGGGCCTCCAGCTCCAACGGAGCCACCAACATAACCGCCAGAACTAATACCAGTTGAAGGAGCACCTTCAGCAGTGGAAGCTTTCTCAGTAAAATACATCTTGTCTTCAATGAATTGAACATTAGCTGAGACGACCACAGCACGACCGTCGGGATCAAAAACTCTGTAAGCTTTGTGATCTCTGTCATATCCAAGCATAGCAACACGTTTGGCCGTGTCTGACAACTTACCATCACGTACTTGACTCGGCATTGTGGCATAACCCACAGAACCAAAAACTCTCAAATGGGAGTAACCCGGAGCATAACCATAGTATAACTCAAATGGTGTCTTAGTACGAACTCTACTTGGAGTACGGTTAATCAAATAAACCGATGTTAACACAGCTTCTGGCCAAAAAACATCACTCATATGAGCACCAATAAGCATAGTGCGAGCCTTAGTTTGAATGGTTCGGTGAAATCTCTCTGCCTTACCGTTGCTAAAGCTCTGATGAGGAACAGTTAACTGGTGGTGAATACCTTTCTCTTGAAACCAATTATGTAACTTATGATTAACAAACTCACCACCATGATCAGTTCTCACGGCACCAACGACATAGTCATAGCCCTTTGCAGCAAAAGAGCGTTCTTCCTTAGTAATAAAACGAATCATGGCATCAGCGGCTTCGCTTTTGGTCTTCAACACATCGACATGAACCAAATTTGAGAATGAGTCCACTATGGTGAGAAAATAGCGTTCGTGGTTCAGGCCAGAATACCTAAATGGCCCTGAAACGTCCATATGAAGTAGCTCCAATGGACGTTTCCCAATAAACGTGGCCGATTTAGGTTTCTTGGTAACACCTTTACCCTTTAGACAATCTTCACAGTCAGTAACATCCTTAGGGACAACCATATCAATGATCCCTTGACTTTTCATGCGGTTTAGAGCGCCTATACCAGGATGACCCAATCGATTGTGCCATAAACCAATAGTTGGGCTAGGGTTGCCAGCCAAGAAAGCATAGATATCAGATGAGGAAGCAGCAGTTTTCATAGCATATAACGAGTCTTTGACCTTGATACCAACAGTAACACCTGAATTAACCTCAATAACAGAACTGCCTTTAAACAAAAGCTCAGCACCAGCACTAGTGGCACAACTAACTGAAACCAAATTCGCAGCTGCACTAGGTACATAATTAACCTCATGCAGAGTCAATTTACCGAAAAATTCAATATCGAGTACCACAGTACCAGTACCAACAACTGTAATGTGTTCTCCATGAATTCCAATGATAAATTTATCTGAAGTCTGCTTTAACTGGGTAAAATATTCCCTAGAATGGAACACATGTTTCGAGCATCCCGAGTCCAAAAACACCAAATTCTTAGATCTAACATCAGATCCTAGGAAACCAAGCCACGCAGAGTCCTTGCCTTTTCCCTTAGCAGCTCTAGCTTCTTCAATTCTCTTCTTGGTAGCAGCTGTTAACGGTTTTGGACAGCGGTAGTAAAAATGACCGCTCTCACCACAGTTGAAACACTTCCTAGAGGAACCGTTACCCTTGCCATTACCAGATTTACCATAAGCAACAAGAGCAGAGGAGGAACCACCACTTGGAAAGAACTCAGAAGCAATAGTAGCCACTGTCTCACTCGTGAATTCATCCATCCCGGTACCATAGCGTTGGTGGTATAGACTGATAATCTTTTGTAGGGCATCTGAACCCCAACCTGACTTTACCGCCAAGCCAGCTAAGAAGGAACAGGCTTTAAATTGAGCAGGAGTAATGTTCAAAGCTTCAGCACGGTCAAAGTTAGCAATATATTCCTCAATAGGCTCATCACGCCCAGAATAGACCGTCTTTATAATCTCAGTGGCTTGTAGCATTGTCATAGCGCCAAATTTTTCTTTCAAGTATAGGATAGAGGCGAAGCCTCGAATGTCCCGGTTATTTAACCGTGCTATGATAGCATCTGAAACACTTGCCATCAAAAGTAAATCCAAAGCATTGTTATAGGCGTTCTTTACAACAGATAAAGCAGCAGGATCTGTGATTTCATCATAATCAGTTGTCCCATGCTCATAGTAGGTGGGCAAACCATTTGATATCAACCTAACCTTAGCCTTCATTTGACTAGACCATTGAAAGTAATCAGCACGTGAGGAAAGCTTCATCCCAGACCACGAGAAGAACTGAGTCTTGCTCATAACCTGTTGTAGGGTATCAGCTACCCTGAGTGCTACACTATTATCAATAGCTCTCTCAGACATTTCTCCTTGTCTCTTTTTTTTATATAACTAAAAAACACTTTCATTTCAACTGAACCTTTGGCTCCTCTTATACTTGTCCTGGGTTGCTGGCACATGAGCTTTAATATTACCTCATTCGTCATTCTCAACACAACCATTCTCAACACTCTCAACAAAACAAACCACTCTCGACAATTACCTCATTCGCCAGCCTCTCGGTCATTAACTTAAAACAAACCATTCTCAACACAAACCATTCTCAACATAATTGATAACAGATACACTTAAACAATCACCACTCATGAAATTATTCTGTGTCATCACTATCAACTCTATATTTCAAGCGCGCAGAGCAACATCGTATATAGTTCTTCGAAGGAGTTGTTTTCTACGCCAGCAACACGAGCACTCATTTACTGTACAGTCTTCTTGCTCCAGAACTGCCAAAACTAGACTTGTTGTAAGGTATCAGCTATCTTGAGTGCTACACTATTATCAATAGCTCTCTCAGACGTTTCTCTTTTATCTCCTTGTCTATTCTTTTTAACTGAAAACACTTTCATTTCAACTGAACCTTTGGCTCCTTTTATACTTGTCCTGGGTAGTTGGCGCATGGACTTTCATATTACCTCATTCGCCAGTCTCTAGGTCATACACTTAAAGCAAACCATTCTCAACAAAACAAACCATTCTCAACAAGACTTGTTTGACTCACTACATTTCCATTTTTGAGACTTCAGCATTAACGAATTGGCCTTGGGGTGTTAAGGAATTGGTTTGATGCCGGTGATGACATTCTCTGTAGGTCGGCTTAACAATTTGTGGAGGGAATTAGTATTATCATATTCCAGCGACCGTATCACATCTAGATGTTTTCCCAATGACCTTCAAGATTGAGATGGTGAATGCTATTTAACATTTGTTGTTAGCCGTAGCAGCTTTCCTACTTATCATGTCAGCTTTGGGGCTATTGATGAATAGCATAGAGGTATTCTTACTTAAAACAACACTTCTGAGCATCTCTTTCGCTACCTGGGAAAGCGATAGCACCTCATCATTATCCTATGCTTCATCAAATAACTGTCACTGTATGTGGTTGTCTGAAGACTGCATTTCAGTTTAAGCAGATTAATCCAAGATTGAGTAAGTATTCATTGATTTCGATTAGTTTAGGTTAACATCAGTCATTCTTTAGCAATATACCTAAGTTTAAATCAGATCATACTAACTGCGAGTCATTGGTGACTTCAAATTCCTTACATGAGCTTCCCAGCGGGAAGTAGATCCCTCGGTATTCAGCACGGATAGTGTAGTGCTTTAAGACTTAGTGGATCCATATGTGGCCGTTGTGCTCAGAAATTGAAATAAGGGTCAGGTAGAGTAATGCAATACCTCTCTTCAGTTGCAGGAAGACAGTTTACCTTCATACTGATGGTTCAATTTGGTTCGTTGCTATTATCTTTGGAGTGAGATATCTATCGATTCATGAAGTCCGGGGTAAAAAGCTGTGGAGCATATGTATTCTCTTCCACCCAAACACTGATGTTATTGAGGTACCAGCATGGGATTAGAAGCAATTGAGTTGGTCTCTAACCGTATTTTTGGGTTTTCACTGAAACCAGCGCTTTGTCTAAGGCCAGACTAGCTGCCATGCTTTGTGGCACCAGCGTATCACAAGCCGCCCATATTCCGCTAAATATTGTGGTTGGGCTTGACCATCAGACGATCTTTATTTTTTGCGTTTCCCTTTCTGGCTGCATCAGTTGAGCTTCATAGACCTGTAAGATGCTGCAATTGGCTCGGCTCTGAACAGCTTTTGACACAAAAACTAAGAAATAAAAATATGATAAGCAACAATTTTTTTTTTTCCTTTTTATTTTAGGGGGGTTTTGTGTTTTTATAGGTTTTTATGTTTCGTAGGTTTTGTGTCTGGTTGGTTTTGTGTTCGGTTTGGCTAGGTCTTTGGGATCGTCTCCAATATGGTTCCAGTGCTATTTTCTTTTGAGTAAAAGTTTCTTGTAGTCTAATGAGGCAGTGATTGTTGTTTCTCTATGAATAGATACGTGAAATAGTCGGTCAAGGTCAAATGGGAAGATGATCAAACGCTTCGATTTCTTTAATTAATTGACTTTCTCTCAACAACTTAGTCTGCATCTGAAAATGAGCATCTTTGCCAACCTCTTCTTGCTTCAATGGAGAAAAGTTCCGATTTAAGATTGAGAGTAGTTGGCCTTCGTGGTATTATAATGTTCAGCTTTGGATTTCATTTCCTTTTACCAAGAAAACTTCCCCCCTGGTTTATTTATCAATTACATATAGATCCATCCACTGAAGTGTAACACTATATCTTCTCTACAATTTATGACAATTACGCGAAAACTTGTTAATATTAGAAAGTCAGCCATATATCCAGTAGTAATAACTCTAAACAAAATTAAAATTTGGAGATAGTTTCATAGAAAGAAGCACCTTGGATGGTGGCAATTTCAACTTCGGTCTTGTTTGGCTGTCTTGAACCATCAGCACCAGCAAAAGTACCGGCACCCCAAGCTGAACCACCGTGAATTTCTTCAAATGAAGTTAATAATGGGAAGGCAGTCTTATAACCTAATGGAACAAAAATTATACCGTGATGAGCTAGTGTAGAGATGAAGTTCAAGATAGTTACTTCTTGACCACCACCTGGGGTACCAGTGGAGACGAAGGCACCGGCTAGTTTGCCGTGTAACGCACCTTTAGCCCATAAACCACCAGTAGCATCCCAGAAGGCACGAACTTGAGCAGTTTGGTTACCAAATCTGGTTGGTAAACCAAACAAGAAAGCATCATATTGTTGTAAAGTTTCTGGTGTAGCAATTGGGTAATCTGGTTTAGGTGGGGCATGTAACAAACCTAAAACATGGTCGTTCAGGGTTTCTGGAACTTGGAAGATTGTAGCAGAACCACCTCTTGATTCAATACCTTTCTTTTCAGCTTCAGCTAAGGTAGCAATGTGACCGTATAAAGTGTAGATGATGATAGCAACTTTTGGAGCCATTGTGGTTGTTCAATTGATCCGAATTGGGTGAAGAAGTTCTGTTCTCAATTTATTATTTTTAGCAGGGATTTCGTTTGTTTATAAATCCTTGAACGAACACGCGAAACACATTTCCATGTGTGGGGCTTAACAATTATTCAGCATTTACTAATGTTTTTAGTAATGATTTCGAACAAATGAAGTACGTAATAATTACAAACAAATTTCTAAAATTGATAAATAAAGACTTCTTTTCTTTAATTCGCCTCAATTCATATCATTTATAATCATTTATAACGTTAAAGATGGTTAAAATTGCTGTAAGTCAACTTTAAATTTACTACGGGTGGATTTATTTTCTTAATATCTGGGGAACTTAACCATCTAACAATTACCCTATACTAACACATGATAAAAAGATTATTCAATACTCAACTTACGGTCACGTCACCACTTTAGCTAAAGAAATCCAGAAAGGTATCGAATCGCAAGGTGGTTCTGCTGATTTATTCCAAGTCCCAGAGACTTTAAGTGATGATGTTCTTTCATTGATCTATGCCCCACCAAAACCTTCTGATATCCCTGTTGCTACGCCTCAAACTTTAGAAGAATACGATGCCTTTTTATTTGGTATCCCAACAAGATACGGTACTTTGCCTTCACAATGGGCCTCTTTCTGGGATTCTACCGGTTCTCAATGGGCTTCTGGTGCTTTATGGGGTAAGCCAGTTGGTACTTTCTATTCCACCGGTACTGGTGGTGGTAATGAAACTACGGTCCGTAACGTCTTGTCAAATTTTGCTCATCATGGTTTGATTTATATTCCACTAGGTTACAAGAACGTTTTCGGTGATTTGACTTCGTTCGACGAAGTTCATGGTGGTTCACCCTGGGGTGCCGGGACTTTCGCTGGTGGTGATGGTTCTAGAAGTCCTACCGAACTAGAACTGAAGATCGCTAACGTCCAAGGTGCTACATTCTACAACACTGTCAAGAACTTTGGCTCTGAGGCGACCGAAACTGCTACCGCCGCAACCACCACCAAGCAGAGCGAATCCGCTGCTGTCGCTAAAAATGAAGATACGGTTAAAGCAGATGAAAAGAAAATTGAAAGAGCTGCCCAATCTTCTCCAACTAAAAAAGATGAAAAAGAAGGCAGCTTCTGCGGTACTGGTTGTACCATTATGTGAACAGAAGAATGTTACCTAATAAAGAACGAACAAGGGAACCAAAAGAATGTTAGTATTACTCTTTTTCTAATATTTAATTTTATAATAATAGATAGAATCACTTTTATAAAGTCTATTTACATGTAAGATTGGATTGTTTCATTATACCTCATTTTCTGTCAACTGGTAAAGTTCTTTGACGACGTAGGACATACTCTTTCTTTGCTAGTTCCTTTTCATAATCTGATTGTTTCTTACCTGGATATATGATTTTTCTATCAACATCACTCAATTCTTGTGGAATAATTTCTTCTCTAGTGATATCCTTTTTCCATAGGTTCTTAATTTGTAGAACACAGTGCATACATAAAGTATGAGCTCTTTTGTAATGACCACAAGAAGGACAACGATTTAAATGATGCAAATACTTCAACTGTTTGGAAGCAGGGGCTAATTGTCTCTTTCTCTTTCTTTGATGTGATACTTTCTTTTTTGGAACAGCTTTTAAAAAGCCATTGTCTATGAAGAATGATTCTTCAGGGGTTCTGTTTTCAAGGTATTCTTGTAATCTTTGCTTCAAGGATGAATTGTCGTGCGTTTGCTGTTGCTTTTGCTGTTGGAATGGGTTCGGTATTCTGAGTTTGATCTCAGGCAACTTTGGTAAAGCAGCAGCAGCCAATTTACCTAAACTGATGCTTAATGACATGATACTTTGAGTCGCTTTGGACGCTGACTTGTTAATCTTCGACTAGCTTAATTTCGCTTTGAATTTTCAAAAATTTTCCACTCTCGAAATAAATGTAAAACGACTTCGCGGATGGCACGTGATATTTTATCTTTAAAAATTTCGGCGGCACGGCGGAGGAGTTTAAGTTCTGATCGATCGCGTCTTTTTTTTTTTTTATTATTTTTTTTTTCTACTATTTTCAAGAAATTCCGTTTTTGTGTTTGGAATTCCTGTTGTTTTTTTCGCGTTTTATCTTGGAATTTGAATCACAAAAACTTCAACTCACATAATCTTCCTACTGAAAGTGACCATTGCGTTTTTTGTCAACTGATCAAACACACACAATGACTGCCACCCAGCCTTCTAGATATGTCGGTTTTGACACTATTACAACCCAGATCGAGCATCGTTTGTTGAAAAGGGGTTTCCAATTCAACATTCTGGTTGCAGGTTATTCAGGTTTAGGTAAATCAACTCTGATTAACACCTTGTTTGCTTCCCATCTAATTGACTCCCTGGGTAGAAAAAGTGCTGCTGAACCAATTACTAAAACTGCTGAAATCTCAGTTTCACATCACCAACTTGTAGAAAACAATGTTAGATTAAATATTAATGTGGTTGACACTCCCGGGTTTGGAGATCAAATAAACAATGATAAATGTTGGGAACCAATCCTAAAGTACATTAAGGAACAATATTCGGTTTACTTGAGAAAAGAACTAACTGCTCAACGTGAAAGATATATTAACGACACAAGAGTGCATGCTGTTCTATATTTCATTCAGCCAAACAATACTGGGTTGCGTACTTTGGATCTAATCGCATTGAAAAAGCTAAGTGAAGTTTCCAATGTCATTCCAATCATTGCTAAAGCGGATACTTTAACATTAGATGAGAGAGAAAATTTTAGAAAGATCTTACAGAGAGAATTTGAATTCAACGAATTAAACTTATATCCTTTCGACAGCGATGAACTATTAGAAGAAGAGAAAGAATTGAACAGTTCAATTAGATCCATCATCCCTTTTGCTGTCATTGGTTCAGAAACTGACATTACCATCAACGGTGAAACTTTCAAAGGTAGAAGAACTAAATGGGGTACCATAAATGTTGAAGATATTAATCAATCTGAATTTATCTATTTAAGAGACTTTCTAACAAGAACCCATTTGCAAGATTTGATCGAAACGACTTCCCACATTCACTATGAAAATTTCAGATCCAAACAATTGACGACATTGAAAGAAAATGCCAATACCACCACAAGAACCTCAGCTCATCTGTCAAACGCCCAGGTCCCAAATGTTCAAACAACTGTAACTAATGGCTCTTCGAATAATATCTACAAACGTCCATGAGAATAAAAATAAAACCTTTGACAGATATCACTTCTTTAAGGTTTGCATGAGAGGATGAAAACATGAGGAATAACACTATTTGTTTTCGAAAGGATTTTTTTTATTTAGTTCACTACTTTTAAGCGCTTCTAGCGCCATTTAGATTTAAATTTTACGAGTTCTTAGTGATACTGATAAACGCATGACTCAAGGATTATGATTGATCTTAAGGTCGGCCTCAGATCCCAAATCAGTCATTCTTTTGGCTCGAAAGTTGCGTTCCAATACTCTTAGTAGAAAGTCAGCTACGTCAGCATAACCTACTAATAAAAATATCATTTGTTAGCATTAGGTGTATATCATTTCGTTTCTTCTTTCCTGTCCTCCCTCAGTCCATCAACTTTACTGTTTTCATTAATTTCATTCAAGACCTCTTCGTCAACACCAAATTCAAACGGGTTGTTTAAAAATAACTCTCTAATCAAATCACGACATTGAACATCAGTGAAGAACTTACCTGTAAGTTTATACATTTCGCGTGAAATGAACCTCCACTTTTCAACCTCACCTTCGTCAACCAAGTTCTGCAACGACCTAGTATCTTCATAGCCCCAAACTGTAGAGGCAACACCTTGTTGACCCATTAAAACTTGATATCTATTTCTTGCAGCTAAAAAGCTTCCAACCCCTGTCATCTGAGCAATATCAACCCACGATTTCCCCTTCTTCTTTAAATCGATAATCATTTCGTCTTGTTCTTTCGAAAACTTAGATTTCCTCTTCGTCCTTTTAGTCGTACTTTCTGACACCGCTTCTGATTGTAATGCTTGATGCTTTAGTGGTGGTACTATGAGAATTCGTTTCAAGGTATTTATTAAGTTTTCCACAGCTTCATTATCAAGATCAGTCATTCTTGTTTGTATTTTTGATTGGGAGAGATTGTTTCTTTTGAATATTGTATCAATGATCAAGCTATTAATTTGCTTTTTCGAGTAATAAAAGGCAGACCCTTTCGATAAGGATAACGCGGGTGAACAGGCAGGGAGTCGCTTATATAATTGTAATTCCAAAACCAAGTGATGTCCAATCTGCAAAACTTGAACCTTGTTGAGATTGAAAGGAACTTGTTTTGAATTGAGTTCGTTTCTTCATTTAAATAATTTTATTGGATAGAAAACAGTCATTTTAGGAAATTTTATTTTTTAGTTTTACACTTTTAACAGTTGAGTGCCTTACATTCAATTTTTCTTTTTTTTTACAACCTGTATTCGCGAAAAACAAAGTAAGTAAAGTAAGTAACCTTATCTGACATGAAGACTAACTCAAGAGAATTGATTCAAGTTCATAATTAATTGTCATCTTCTGATCTTTAATTCCTCTCTATATAACTCATGCATGCAGAGGTATTTAAATTTTTTAGATTCAACTCTCCTCAGAGTCAATGAGTTGGGGTTGCTAACTATTCGCGATCTGGCATATTCCTGTGCTTAGATTCCAGTACCTCATGCAAAACCTTGAAGTCTTAACTGGAAAGATTGAAAAGTCCTTCTTCTTCCACTGTCAAAGAAGACGGACACAAACTCCAGATGGATAATGTTTTGTTACGCCGATGGAGTGTATTCTAGAATAGATTTGGGTGTTTTAAGCACCAATAGGGAGTTTTCGAAGCGTTAAAATGGAAGAATCCCGTCACAGGTCATGGGGGTATGTCCACAATACATCACCAGGTTAAATTCCAAGACTTAGAATTAAGTGAAAAGATGGGAATAGCTTTGGCCCTTCTTGACTAAAAGTTGGAAGGACTGGCGAAAACTAAATGAAGAAATACCCAAACGAAAACAAAACGGGTATAATTTGTAGAGCTGATAGAATCGCACGCAACACCACATTTTAAAAAGGATAAGCTATTACCAGGTAAATCCTAACACAAACTATACAAATATTAAACACCTGCTGTTTCTGTTACTCCTGGTACCTGCTGTTACATGGTCCCTTTCACATGGGATTATATCCCGAAACTACAAATTTCATGGAAGTACGTGTCGAATGCATGGCTTCCCGTACGCCTATCTTTAGAATGAAGGGTCATTTGTGATACGTAAAGTTTACGAGTTACGTCTTTATACGGCCCTTACTCAGAGTAAAATCGCGAAAGGTACCCGCCTTTCCAGTTGCGGTGAAGGAAACCGTTAATCCAAGAAGACGTCGTTAATAGATAGCGAAGGCACTTTTTTATAAGCTATATTCCCTTTCATTCTTTCCGCTTAATGAGTCAGCTTCTTGACCAAATATTGGTGCAGGACGTAAGTGTTCTCTTTGAACAAAAAAAAAAGTTTTGGTATGGAGTATTAACTAATGTTCATCGAATAGATCGCTAAGTATTGTCCTACATACTTTGTTAACTATCACAAATGTATACAGCAAAACCATGAATCCCCACAAAGTTGTGCACCTCAGCAGAAAGAGCTTGCCAAATGTATAAAGACGGATGTACCTTCCTTCCAAAAGATTTTCACCCAATGCGGTTCATTACTAAAGAACTACGAAACTTGTATTGTTAAAGGTGAAACAAGCTGTTCTGAGATCTTGAGAGATTTGAGAAACTGTGCTGAAGGTTGTGTTGAAATGAAGGATAGTCTCAACACTTTATAACTGATCATTTATATAAAAAATCTGCATATAAAGAAGCCTACATTTGCATTTTTGTTTTTGTGTACATGTTAAAATGGTGACAGAAATTTATACGTAATACTGCACTGCCTATAAGTATCAGAAAATACTCAAAAGGATCAAAGAAAAACAATACAGAGTAGCAAAATGTGACCGTTTTCTTAGTAAATTTCGTTCTGGTATCAACCAGCCTCCGGTTTCCTATTAGACCCTTATTCTCCATTTCTGCAATGTCCCTCAAAATCCTCCTAATAGCCGATCGGAGTTTTTTTTTTGTGCAATTAATCAAGAAAAAAGAAGAAATGAAATCGAAATAATGAAAAGTGCGATATCTTCTTTGATTATTTCCTGATAGGACCGTACACCAAAACCATATAATTTGGGTACACTGCAACTTAGTTTAAATGAATTCACATGCTCCAAGAAAGCCCCCATCAAATATACCCACTATTCAAATCAATTCATCTATATCACCTACAAGAAAAGAGCCGCCTACAGCCTATGCTCAGATTAAGATTGATTCCGATTTAGTGCCAAATAGAGGACAATTGCGAACCGGCGTCGCCTTTGATTCCATTCCGTTGGAGATAGAAGATAAAGATTATGCATGTGAAGAGATGGACCTCAGGGGTCGTGCTAGAAGCCCTTCGCCAGTCATACGATCAAGATCAGAATCTCCTGATATCGATGAACCATTCCCATTGTTTGAAAACAGGCTACAGAACTTAAATATTGATAGTATGCCAGATAATCATGGTGATTCGACTGAGTTTAGATGTGATTATCCAACAGAACCAATCATTACCACTCCTTCATTCTCAATAAGAGCTCAGACTTCCAAATTCAATGATATCAAACCTGAAAATAGAAGAACTTTATTGATCTATATAACAGGCAGAAGGCACACTTGGGTCTCTATAGATTACACAGTTGCTAAGCTTCTAAGAGATGGTGACAGTTTGGTCATCATATCTAGGGTCCCTTTTAAAAATCATAATCATGATCATCTGCAAAAGTCATTTGGTAGGGCAGCAAAGAATGTACTGAAATATGTTGAATTCTTATCACCATCAGATACTCAATTTGAAGTTATAATAGACCTATGGAGAAGCTACAGTACTTTCTTGATTCTAAACGAGTCTGTCGAAGCTTATCAGCCAAATTTATTGATGACTGCCACAAGGCCGAGTTCCAGATTTTCTAGAATTCAAACTTGGAATACATCAAGGATAAGCCACAGGTTGGTTAAAAATTTCCCTAATTTACCTATATTAGTTATTCCTGCTTTAACATTGAATGAATTTGAAGTAAATTTCTTCGAGAAGCTATTGAGAGATAGAAAAATTGAATCAAATTTAAATCAGTTGAAGTTCACGTTGACTAACATTGATGATACATACTCCACAAACCCAAGTTTCCAGTCGATTTTATCAAGAATTGGAAAACCTGAAGTTTTAACTCCAAAATCAACTAGTCCAGAGGGATCCTTTCGAAGAGAAACATTGATAAAGAGCCAAAGTCCATTAGCTGAGGTTGATAGTGGAAATGAAAACTTTGAGAATGATGCTGCCTCAGTTATTTCCGAAACCTCCACTAATTCATCAAATTCTGATGATTCTGAGGATTCTGAGGATGGCTCATTTGAAAACCTAACAAGGACCATTAGTGATTATAAAACTATCCTGGATAAGACAGAAGAGGATATTGATGAACAGCAGGTCTCAGAATACGGAACTGATCCATTCTTAATAAAATTGTCACGGATAGGTGATATAGCGTCAAAGATGGCTGAAGAATTCAAACAAGTTAGAGGTGATGAAAGCACCTCATTGGTGAGGACGTTGACAGGTATGCCATCAATTACAAAGACAAAATCATTACTGGATGATCTGGAACTGAATAATGCTAATTCTATTAACAATTTGAGAAAACAACTGGAAGCACCTCCTCTGAAAAATAGATCGATCAAATTTGATAATGCTACACCGAGTGAATTGAAGAAGAAGCCTGAACTAAGACCAATTAAGTCCACTCCAAATACTTCTCTTACACAATTCTCGAAGAGTGATGACGAAATTAGCACACTAGGTTCGTTAGGTTCTAGTGCAAGTGAGGGATCAAGCAACGGTAAAAAGAAGAGATCATTCTTTGGCAGTTTGTTTAAGAGAAAATGACGGATTCAATGTACTCTTGTTTTTCATGATTTAAATGTTTTTATGACTCTTATTTTCCTTTCAGAGATTGGAACCACTTAACTACAAATTGATATATATAAATAATTTCGATTATAAATCGAATATAAATAGGAAACAAACAACTAGTGCACTCTTATCTATGCTTTTCCAAAACTTTTTTTGCTTCTTGTTAATCTCTCTGACATAATTTAAGGCGAAAGCTTTGAGTACTCCCTTCCGAATTTGAAGATAATATTCCTCACTTTATATTTTGACCATCTTCTAAAGCTCTGACATGCTCCTCTAGCACTCTTATTGATTTTGACAAGGCGAGCACATCCTTAACAACAACGTTATTGCTTGTTTTATATTGATCTAATAAATAAGTGTAGACGAATAATGAAGTTGTACTGACACCAATAAAAAAACCTAGGACTCCACCTCTTAAACCACCAATTCTTTTTGGGACTTGAGAGCTCATTGTTGTTATTTTTGATTGCTTGAAAAAATCACGGAAGTTATCTCTTTTTACCGTAGTTAGATTGGTTTCTTAAACCACAATTAACATTGCCCCAGGTCTTGAATTTCTAATATCTTTCACTTTGTGATTTTGCATTTACTTCCCCGGCCCACCGCCGCCCCTAAACTTGTCTGTAGGGGGGAGTTACGCACTCGGGCAGCTTCCTGCTTTTACCGGAGGGGAAATTACATAATCTTAATCGGATATCGTAACCGAGGATTCGAGCGCTCGGAACTTTACCGATGGGATTTCCAGAGTTATCCGACGGCAATTATTGATCCTTCAAAAATGTTATTGATGTTGTAATTAAATTAATCAATATCGTTCGTTGTTTGATGACGATTGTTTAAAAAACTTTGATGATGATATTTGACATTTAAAATGGCTAATTTTAACAATGGCTCCATAATATAATTCGTAATTCATAAATCCACAACATACAGCTGGTACAAACATCTTCGATCAAGTATCAACGCTGATTCTCAAATAGCTTACATAAAAGCTAGACTGTAAGAATAGATTTATAGCATTATTTACTACCACGCTCTTGATTTTTAAAATGCTAATAAATTAAATTACATAATTAAAGACTAAACAACAATCATAATAAAAATAATACTCTGCAAGTAAGTATCATTATCTGGTACGGATGATACCTGCTGCGATTAAGATTTGAATTTTCTTAGCAACTTCTGGGTTCTTCATATGTTCTTGTAGAGCAGCTGGGTTGTCTCTAGCTTGAGTTAAGATAGAGTTCATAACTGGATCTTGTAATATAGAAGCAACTTCTGGATCTTTAGAAACTCTTTCCAATGTTTGCTCAGGTGTCTCATTCGCTGCTGGCTGGAATCTTTGAGAAACAGCCTTGGAATATAATTGATCGATTTCACGAGCATTAGCACCCTTGTTAACTTCAAGATCTTTAGTTCTAGCTTCATCTAAAGTTGCTAAAGCCTTAGAAAATTCCTTGATAGCAATTTCAGCACTAGCTTTACGAATATAGGCTCTGATGAAATTTGGATCCTTTTTGATGGCAATTTCACAATCTTTAATAGCTTCAGGGAATGACATCAATTTGGCCAATGCAGCTGCTCTGTTTGAGTAACCTCTAGCGTCTTCAGGAGCACGTTTGATCATCTCAGTATAAGCTTTAACAGCATTTGGCCAGTCTGATTTGGTGAAGTATTCTTTACCTTCCAATCTAGCTGCTTCAGCCTTTTCAGGATCAACGTATGATTTGGCCTCCAATTCTTTAATCAATTTTTGTGTACTTCTTAATTTTGCTAAGACATCAGGAGTTCTATGTTCAGTCAATGATTTTTCGAAATAGTAAATAGCATCTTGATATTTCTCTTGCTTTAAGTAAGTAGTACCTATTCTAGCCAATGATTTAGCAATAACTTTATAATCAGCTCTCAATTCACGACCTTTTTCAACAGCTTCCTGACAAGTATTGATTGTGGTTTCATAATCACCTTTTTCATATTCAGCAGCGGCTCTGTTGTTCAAGTAGGTGACATCATTATGGATAGAATAAGCTTTGTTGTAAAGTTCAATAGCTTCATCGAATTTTTTGGCCTTGTATAATTTGTTGGCTTCAGCTTTAATTTCATCAGCTTCCTTTTTAGAGGCATCTTCCACTTTAACATCACCATCTTGATCTTTTGATTCCTCCTTTTGCTTTGGAGCTTCAGCTGGAGTTGATTTTGGTTCTGCAGCTTTAGTAGAGGATGATGATTGAGCAGAAGCGTTGGCAGCTGCACTCGAAGCGGCGGCACTTGGGGCACCATCATCTAAATCAACGCCCAATAAAGTAGCCATAACGGTCATTAGTCTTGGATCTGAAAACAAATCTTGAGCGGCAGCCTGTGGATTACTTTTCAATCTAATGACCTTCTCTACTAAGGTTGGATCCTTCATTAATTCAGCAGTCTTTGGATTCTTCTTCAAGTTCTCAATCAAATTTGGATCGTTGAAGATCTTACCAATGCCCAAATCAGGAGCAGCTTTAGTAGCCTCAATAGCAGCTTGAACAGATTCCAAACCTTCCTGGGCTAATTTATTGGATGGATCCAATTCTAAAGTTTTTTTATATGATGCTTCAGCAGCATCATATTGACCCAAACCAAATTCAGCAGCAGCGACTCTCGAATAACCTTTAGCCCAAGATGGATTGATCTCAACGGTTTTTTTAGCATCTTCCAGAGCTTTATCAAATTGTTTTAAAGAAGCAAATGAAGCTGAACGATTTGAATACAGGACATGATTTGGGGCCGAGGAAGCCTCAATGGCTTTTGTAAAGAATTCAATTGCCTTGTTAAAATCTTTGGCTGAAAAGGCAGCATTACCTTGAGATTTGTACTCGTCAGCAGACATTATTCGTTCGTCAATCAATAGGTTTGAACAGGAAATCCTTGAGCGTATAATAGCCGTTGAATAGTTGTGATTTTTCGGTTTTTTTTTATACACAAAAGAGGATTCCCAATAGAATTTTCTAGAATCGAGATTTTTTACCCTACCGATTTGAGTGCTTCGATGATAACTTCAACAAAGGTTTGTAGAAATGAAGGTGTTGATGCGTACACTGTGGGTACATCTGTAGACTGGGAATCTTCCATATTGCATAGTTTTAGTCCAAAGTTCCTAGAAAAAAGCGATGAGGTTCATTTTCCTTGATGACTTTTCTTTGTGATTGTGCAGATATAACGTTTCTGTTTTGGAGCTCCAGATCTATATTAATTTGAATACATCGAACACCTTTAATTATATTGCAATTTGTGCCTTGTTTGTATCTTTCCCAAAAGATCAGAAACTTCCTTTTATATTGATTAGGGTTGGAGATAGTAATAGCAGATCTTGCCTCTAACCTCCGAGTGTAAAACCGCTCTCCTGATGCTCGCTATAAATGCGGAAGAAAATGGAGGAGAAGAACATATATATTCGAAGCACAATTTATTAAACCTCTAGCCTTACGCAGAACTTGGGTGATAGGTGGTAATGGTTTATCTCGTGAACTTTCTTAACTGTAGTATACCAGCAAGGTTGTGTGATTCTGCAAAGAATGAAGACAGTGATAAAGTCGAGGAATCAGAGTAATGGCTGTTTTTGCTTCACAGGTATCAGCACGAAACTGTTCCTTCTGTCTTGCCTCCTGATAAGCGCAAGAGAAGAGAGTCAAACTGAGACGAAAGTTGTGCTGTATTGCTGATTACTTAAGTATTTTAGAAAGAGCAAGAGTTGTTTTTGAGGTGGGTAAGCTGTTCACTTGGAGATGTTTATAGAGAACAATGGCCGGAAAACTCAAATCATGGATAGACAAGTGGATAATGTGCAATTGATCAGTAGCAAGAGTAGAGATCTTATAAAGGTTTCATCGGTCCGGGGACTCGGTTACTGTCCCGTAGATGTCACAAAAAACCATTTCGCGGTATTTAGAGCCTGTATTTAATTCAATGTTCTATTATTCAGACATTCTGATTTTATGTTAGAACGTTGAGGATGTTTCTTTAACAATAGAGAACCCCCCAAAAAAAAAGCTTGAGTAATGAACGATATCTTCTGGGAATTGGAAAACTTTCTTTTGGGCAAAAGGCTCCCTCTCTATATATATATTTGAAGACCCCACACACCCAGACAATGAGTTGTACAAAGGTAAACAGATTTGCGGAATGTTATTAGTTTTGAGAGTAATAAATCTGTTTTGGGAAACTCAATATATGAACTGCTCCAAGAATACTTTCAATTCGCAATATTGATTCATTTTTTGTGTTTGGAGGTATTTGTTGACTGGAAGTGGCTACAAATAGATAGCATATGGAAAATTCTTTAAAGTTTACTGGAAGGCAATCCAGAATGAAAAAAAAATCGTATCAAAAAGTCTTTCATTGCAATTATGTTTATTAAACAAGAAAAAAAAGATTCAACCTTTACTTTAGGAATGGAAGGTCTTGATTCCATGTGTTCAATGACAATACGTTTATGCTAATTCGGATAGTTCTAGGTATGATTTTGGCCCAATAAGATACTAAAAAATGGATACTATGCGCTTAGACAGAAGTATGTAGATAGGATTTCGTTTCAAAATATCAGTAAAACAGTGACTTTTTTTGATTTTTCTCCAGACTGCCAATGCTCAACGTTTTAAGATGAGTTAACTGCTTTATCTCGGGGATTCCAATTTTTTTCACCATCCAAAGTCCTCCTAAACAAAAGAAAAGCTTCAGCATTATTTCATATGAACATGTATCCTATTGAACTCTAGAGCATGTCAATTATGTAGTATTTATCAAACAAGACGACGTGAATACAAAGTTGATTATTGCAGGATATATGTACATAAGCTTAAAGTCCTTAATTAGTAGATGATTTTGAATATTGCTTAATATCGAATCGGATGTTAAAACAGAATGAATTCTCAAATACTCATAGGTAATAGGATAGCACCAACTTGATTAGGACGTTCAGTAGCCAATAGATCGAAATTTCTTGCAGCATTTTTTGTATCACTAATTTCCACCCTTATACCAAGACTCCTGAACAATTCCAATGTTTTATCACTTAATAACCTTGATTTAGATCCTGATCCAATTATAAAAAGATCTGGTTGGGGATTGATCAGCTTTAGAACGTTGAGATCAATATCAATAATATGGCCATTTATTTGGTATTTGGGTTGGAATTGTAGGATTTTATTTGCTAGTAGCAATGAAGAGTGAGTAAATGGGATTAATGTACCATTAGTGAAGATGATGCCTTTTGTGGTAATCTTTTCAATGTTATTCGTTGGTTGTTTAGAATCGGCAAGGAGGTTCAGTGTGTTCATAATTGTTTCATTGTAGAGCAGTTTACTTGAATGAAACATTCTTATTTGGGAGGTTAGAGTGGTTTTCAGTGAATTAGAAACCATTTTTTTTTTTGGTAGTGCTGAGCCCTCAGAATGATCTGTATTAAGTCTACTACTATCTGGCGTAGCTGGTATGTATAATAAGTGGTTTAATTGTTTTGTTTGGTGATGAATATGATAAAGGAACTTACAATTAACTAAAAGTACCAACTTACCCGGAAGAGAGAAAAAAATCTTGAAAAACCGAAATCAACCAAAATAACTAATTGAGCCAAAAGACAACCTTTCACTTTAACAATAGGAGAGCTTACATTCAGATCTCTTTAGAAGATGCCTATTAAACCAATAAAAGCCATTCCAGTAATACAAAATGGTGTTGGTGCCTTCATACTTCATGTAAGTACTATCTACCTAGTTGAAAAACCAATGAGAGTATTGACTACTAACACACTGAGACAGTGTAAAAGAATAGTCATACAATATGATAAAGCTGGAGGTAGTTCTTCAGGATTAAGACAATTTCTAGTACAAAGATTAAACCAATATGCTCAGAATAACCCAAAGATTGAATTCAGAGTTGTCCAGAAATCAGGTCATCCGGTGATAACTGGTGAATATATCAATGGTCGTGAAAAGGCCATTTGTATAAGAAATTTAAACATTGATAACGTCCAAAACAAGTTGAATCTATTGAAAGAATCAAGTGGTGAAATCTTAAGAAAGAGAAACAACAAAGTTGAGAGTATTAATGAAAGTATTAGAGGTGTTTGGTCTCCATTGCATGTCGACAAGAAAGTTAGACATAGAGTTTGAAACTAATTTTCCATCCGTTGTATATAGTTTTAGTCTTGTGCACATGTGCACTTGTGCACAGAGAGAGAGAGAGAGAGAGAGAGAGAGAATAATATATCTTGTCTTATCAATATGTGTATTTTTAATCCTGAATATAAATAAAATTAGTATGCTTTTTAATGTAGTGTCATGTGTCATGTGTCATGTGTCATATCCTTATCCTTATCCTTATGCTTTTGTGTTATCCTCTCAGTAATCTTCGTTCTCTTTCCACTCTAAACAGCACAGCATGTTCAGATTGTTGTCTTATAGTGATGAGTTCCTCTTTAGATAGTAACTCTTTTTCATTTGAAACTTCATCCACCAATCTATCCATCTTTAATAAGGTCATTGATTGCTTTTTTTTCAATTTGATAGGTGAAGAAGATTTTGATCTTGATCCTGATCCTGATCCTGATCCTGACCCAGATCCAGATCCAGATCCAGATCCAGATCCTGCTCTTGATCTCAATGGAGAAGGTGTTAATTTAATTGGTGACGAAGGTGGTGTTAATTTAACAGCTGGTTGTAATTGTAGTTGCATTGATGCATTGTCTAATGGCGTTAATATTTTATCCTTGGATCTCTTTGGAGAATTAGAACGTGATCTATTTGAAGGGAATAATTTGATCCCATTTTCTTGATTTGAATCATTTTCTAAAATAACATCAAGTTTTAATTTCGAATCCAATTTAGAAGTTATTGATGCCCTATAAATTCTTTCAATCTGAACAATTTCACTTAATCTGCGTAAATATTGTAATATGATATTGGATCTATCATTTTTGTTGAAAACTTTTTTATAACTTGGTCTTAACTCTCTTTGTCGTTCAAGTATATTTGACAATATCTTCACTTTGATGGATCTTTCGATGAAATGTTCTAAATATAAATCACTATCAACAATGGTTTTTATATATACTTCATCAGTTGAATTTGGTGGTAAGAAGGTAAATTTGAAATTTTTACCCAATGTCTTATCAAAAGTATAACTAGGTTCACCGGATAAAATACAAATGGATCTAAATCTATTCTTAAACCAGTCAATCAAGATTCTATGCTCATCATTAAACAGTAATCTTTCAAACTCTGAGACGTTATAAATTGCATCCAATTTTGTATCGCCATCATCATTATTATTATTATTATTATTATTATTATCATGGTCTTTTAATTTCAAGTTAAAGACCCCGTTTTCATCTTGAATAAACGCAGGTAATTTGGTGAATTCGATTCTTTTATAAATATAAGTCAGAGCTTTCACTTTAAGATCGATGTCATCTTCTAATTCACCTTCAATATGTTGTGGGATTGTTATGACATTATTTGAACTATTGGGCCAAAGCGATTTGATAAAATCCATTATTGATTCAAAGGGATCAAGTTAAAACGAAAGGGTATAAAAGAGAAGTTTTCTTTTTTTTTTAAAGGATAAGAGTGATGGAAAAAATACATAAAAAACACCACTTTTTAACAAACACCACCCTTTAAACCACTTCAAAGAAACACAACGCTTTAAATTGTCTCACTTCTTTTTTAGATAAAAGAGAAATCAGGGACAAAAAAGATTCCAGTTTTTGTATTTTTTTCTTTGTTTACATTTCAAAATTTTAGTGACACATGCAAAAAATGGCAGATTTTATTACCGAATGTTCCCTAAAGACCGGGTTATTTCCGGGGTTATTTCCGTTGCGAGAGAGAGAGAACATAGCCGATAAATCATTTCAACAATTCATTAATTCACTGATTTATTGATTCACTGATTTATTGATTCACTGATTTATTGATTCACCGATTGAAAAAAAAACATCAGAAAGAATTAAATGAGTAAACCAATTGATCCTTATTCGATCAAACCAGATGTGCCTTCATTAGATGAGGATCTTAAGGCAAAAAGAAGGGAAAAATTTGACCAAATTTTAGCCAAAGAAGCACAAATATGGATATATCAAATTATTGATGAACCATTACCTAATGTTGATTTTATTGATTGTTTAAAAAATGGTGTTGTATTAGGTAAATTAGCAAATAGTTTTGGTGGTCATGTTAAAGTTAAAGATAGTAAGATGCCCTTTGTTCAAATGGAGAATATTTCACAATTTATTGAATTTGTGAAACAATGTGGTGTTCCAAATGATGAAATTTTTTCCACTATTGATCTTTACGAAGAAGGTGATATTGCTTCTGTATTACAAACCATTATTTCATTATCACGATATGTTCATGATAAATCCCCACAAATCCCAGTTATAGGACCTAAATTATCAAAAAGGCAACCACCAGTTGTTCCAAAGAAACCAAAGAATTTAACAAATAATTGGAGTTCAATTGAATATGGGTATATGAGAGGTGCAAGTCAAACTACAGAAGGTATTGTATTTGGTAATAAACGTGATATTGCATAATAATAATAACAAAAAACAAACACTGGTGCGATGGGGGGTTTTATATCTCAGGAGATAATGAATGACAGTATATTTTCATTAATAACAGCAGAATTTTGATCTAGTTCGATAACAGAACCAATAAATCTCTTTAAATCGATTGGAATATCCATTTGTAAATCATCAGGGACAACAAACACCGTTTCACTTTGTAAATGCTTAACTATGGACCATAACCCAATCTCAGTCTCACAATATATGAATTTATACCTTATTGATTCGTCAAGGTTTAATTCCACTTCAATCGGTGATACAAAGATGACATTTTGAGTCTTTTTTAAGATTTCATTAATTGGTAATTTCGAAGATAGGACTGATTCTGTGAATATTATAGTGACAGGTTTGTTTGTATAACTTTTAACTCGTTGTGAAGGGGTTTTTGTCTTTGTCTTTGATTGTGAGTAATAGTAGTAAACACCAACAGCGATTGTAACGGAGGTGAGTAAAGCTGTGACACCTAAATTAAGAATTCTTTTCCTCTGTTTGTCCATACTATATATATATATATATATATATATATATATTGACTTATTGGTTATTTACTTGGTTATTTTAGTTAAAAGGCCAACTAATCAGTTCAACTTTTGAGTCATTTTCTTCTTCTCCCTGTTTGCCAATTCTCATTTAATTTATTATCCAAAAGTGGCAAAACCAAATAATCATCACCAATTCAATCAACCAAAAAGGCAAAAGAAGAGGCCTACAACCCTACAAAAATGGAAACTCTTACTGCTACAACTTCAAGTGTTGGTCATATTGCCACCATTTTAAGCTGTGTGACCAATGTCTCCAATAAATCAACTGTGACGATCGATCAAGATGGGATCAATTTCATTGCTCAAGATTCACACATCAGTAAAATATCTTTAACATTGGAGAAAAATTTATTCACAACTTATGAATTTCAAGGTGATACAACAACGTTTAATATTGATCTTAAACCAATAGTGGAGAGTTTAACATTGAATCAAACACAAAATGTCGAATGTACAATCCATTATAAAACAAAAGGTGATCCATTCATTTTAATATTTGAAGATTCTAAAATCATTGAACGTTGTGAGTTCAACACTTTTATTGAGAATATGAATATGAATATAACAAATTTCGAAATCAATCAAATTGAGATGGAAGGTATAATCAAAAGTGATATTCTTTATGATTCTTTAAAAGATTTAAAAGATTTAAATACCGATGAAATTTATTTCTATGGTGATAATCAAAAAAAAAGACCTAAATTTTCAATAATATCTAAGAGTGAAATGGGTGAAATCATATTAAATTTACCAAATGAAAGATCAATATTAGAAGATTTAAAATTAATCAATTCTAATTTAGATATTTCAAGTTATAATTTCCCCATATTTGAAAAAATCTTGAGGAGTTTAAAGATATCAACAAAATGTAAATTTCAAAAAGATGATTATTTATTGAATTTAAATTTATTAATTGATAAAATTGATAAAATTGATGAATTTTTACCCAATAGTTATAATGGAACTATAATTCAATTCCAAATCTTACAATTAGTCGATAAAGATGAACAAATTGAAGATTATAAAGAAAGATTTAAATTAATACCCACTACTGCTCCATCATTACAACACTATAATACTACTAATACTGATGATCCTATAGAATCACATCAAGAAATAACAAATGATATTAATATCGATGTTCCTATATTTTTATAGACAATTAATCATTACACACAATCATCCATATATATATGTATATATATATATATAGTGACACGCTTATTGGTTTGAGAAGTGATCGATTAAGATTGATCTTTCTTCAGAATCAGCACCCCAGTTCTTGATGACAACAACAGAAGCACCAACAACTTTTCTAGCATTACCATCACGATCAATTTTACCTAAACCGGCCCATTCACCTAATAATTTGGCATCAGAGACTTTAATTAATGGGATTTTTTGTTCTGGTTCGTTACATAAAGCTTCGATTAAAGTAACAATTGATGATTCAGTAACTGATTCACACAAGACGGCTAATTGAGCTTCACCTCTTGATAAAGCTTTTGAGGATTCTCTTAAACCTCTAGCTAAACCATCATGGACTAATGAAGTTCTTAAAACAGCTTTTAAGGCATCTTCAATAGAGATTGAACCTGATTCTTCAACAACAACTTGTTCAACTTGTTCAACTTGTTCGGCTTCAACGTCAGACATTTTTTGTTTTGTTTTAAATACTTTTTAAGATGATAAAATTTAATAGACTTCTTCGACAGGGAAAACTCTGCTCAGTACTTTGTATTTTAAAAAGTATTTAAAATCTTTTCCAAAGTGAAAAATTTCGTTCAATTTTTTTTTTGTTTGGTTTTTTTTTTTTTTGATTGGAAATTTTTTTGTTTGGCGGTTACCCGGTGAGGGAAAAATGTGTCCCGAACCAATACAATTTTCCCAACGTCACAGCCGGGTAACAAACTTATCCGATTATGTAATCAACAAAAACACCCGAACACCACCACCCAGACACACAAACACACATAATACAATACAATACAATACAATACAATACAATACAATACAATTACACTATCATACATCATACATATACGTAGTAAGTATTAAACATCTCTCTTTATCTATATCGAATAGCTATTTATATAAGTTTATAACTCCATATCATCAGCAAACTCCACAGGATCGTTATCATCAACGGCTGATTCTTTATGACGATCGTTATAATCATCATAATCATCATCATCATCTTCAAAATCAACATCAAAAAAATCATCATCTGAACCAACAATCCGTTCATATAACACTTTTGCAACTGTAATAACACCATCATATGAAATTTCACTCGATGGTAAAGTTGAAAATATTACTGAATCATCTTCTAAATTTGTAGGTTTGATTGATTTGTTTGAATAATCTTTAATTGATTGAATTTTAGATTTAATAATCTCCGGATTAACTATACCTTGATGTGGTATATTTGTAAATTGAACATAGTATAATTTTAATAAATATTGAATCTTTTCAATTGGAACAAAATCTTTAAAAGATTCACCTAATTTAACTGAATTTAATACCCCATCGTTAAATATCTCTTCATTTTCGATTATATTATTTGAACTTTCTCTCAAGATTGATTTTTCTAATAATTTAAGGGCATTTTCTAAATCATACCGACCTTTTGAATTTTTTTCAACGGTAGATAAATACCAAACACAAGTATCAGAGGTGGTTATACCAGAACCTTCACCCATTATTATTACTTGAACTGCTTCTTTATTATTATTTGGTAATGATCCAGTTGGGAACACCACTATAGCTGCATTTTCACCATTTTCAAACCATTCTTTACAATCTTTTTTAACAATCACTGTTAATCTTTGTATTTCATATTCCCCATTTTCTATTGGTACTTGAGAAGGTGATAGAACAATTTTTTCATTGACTAATACTTTAGAATTATCAGAAAATTTGGCAATTTTGGTTGTTGAATCATATGAAGTAAGTTTAGTGTTTAATTTATAAGTTGTACCAGCAACTGCTGCACTTCTGCAAAAACCTTGTGAAATTTCCCCAGCCCCACCATATTTTGAATACATTATTGGGAAATTCCCGTAAACATCAAAACTTATTAAATATCTTTTAATTCTTGCTAAAGCTTCAGGTGTTTTAACATTTAAATTTTGACATAACCCAATTGAAAAAATCAATTCAAACAATTGATTTTTTTCAAATTTAAATTTTTCATTCAAGAATTTCTCAATTGATTCCTTTTTATAATCTTTCCAAATTTCCAATTCATTTTCATAATTTATTACAAATTTAATAAATTTCATTAATGATCTCTTAGTAACCAATGATAATGTTTGATTTGTGAATATATCTTGCTTTGTATTGTTAATTTTTTCAAAATTATCATCTTCATAAAAATGTAAAGAACTTAATGGTAAAAATTCAAGATATTTATAAACTTTGGAATCAATTAATAATGATAACAAATCAGATTTGGCAAATAACACTTTTGGAGTTAAATCAATACCATAATCTCTACTCTTTATCTCATTACCACCAGGTATATAAACAACAGCATCTTTATACCCATGGATTTCTCTTTTATTGACTTTCCCAACCCAAGTTTTCAGTTGGTCAATTGTTAAAGTGGCGGTTGTGTCCCCATAATAATCATTGTTATCAATATGCAAGACATTAGAACCTTGCCATGCTAAAGCCGCAGCTAAAATTGATTCTGTAAGACCGGTACCGGCAATAACAACATCACATTGATCTGGAATTGTGTCTGGGATTGGCTTTTCTAATCCTGCTAAATGTGGAACAACACTTGGTCTTCTTTCTAATGGTTGTGGAGAAAAATTGGCCATATCTGGAGTACTCATTGAAGAACGGCGTTCTGCCATAGAAAGCCTTCTATTACTCATTGTTTGGGGTTTTCAGAAGCAAAGGGCAAACTGAAAAAAAAAATGAATGTAATTTAATAGAAAAAAGCACAGACAACGTGTCTACTTTATTTGATTAGTCACCTTGGTTCTCTTTGTTTTAAAATTGTGGTTTTATTGTTTTTTTCTTTTGTCCAATTTTTAGTTTTTTTTTACTGTTTTAAGTTTTTTTCCCTTTTTGGAACCAAGATCCGAATTTGATTACGTCATCAAGCACATAAATTTAAACCGTTGTTTTATGTGTCCTTTCAATCTCTTTTATTAGTTCCAGTCAACTTTTTGGTGAAGTTGGTTAACTTTCTCTGCTTGCAAAGTGGGTATTTAAAGGAGAGAAAAGAGAAACCCACTTTGTTGTTCACCGAGCTGCTAAGAATGTGGAAATCTCTACAAAGTCAGTGACCGGGCCATTGACATTATTCTATTCTTGAACTACACAACATCCAAACTACTGCACAAAGTATAAGATATATTTGGTTCAAATTTCAAATTTAGCCATCGTGTTTAAGATTGAACTTCTTTTCCTAGATTTATTATTTTCCTAGAGTTATTCCCTCATCTACACTCTCAGACATAGGATTTGTTAAAAGAGAGATTGTCACTTGGAGATAGTAATGGTTATAGAGTTTGAGAAATGGCCAACTTTTGAAGGTATTAAACTGCTGGTCGCTTGTAAGATGAATCTCGATCCATGACGATGATGATAAAAAGAGCTCTTATCAATTTGTTACAAGTAGAGTTTGTGGCCACGGGGTCGAGAGATTAGCACATTTGACTGCTCATAAATACTCCTTCATCATAATAATGATTACCTGAGGTTATTGCTTGCAATCCTAATGAGAGATACGTCAGAGGTAGAATGAAAATGTGAATATTCAGCAATTGACAGTACCCTGGTCGATGTGGGAAACGTTTTATTTATCAAAGGTGCTGGTTAACAAGGAGAGAATTGGATGTTGAACGTAAGTGCTATATTTTTACCAAATTCACTTTAGAATAAACCAAACAACCTGACAAATTCATATAAAATAGCAAGCAGTAGCAAAGGCAGAAATAACAAAGAGCGGCAAAACCACAAAAGTTATAAACACAAACTCAGTCTTTTTGATTACATAAGCTTTTCTGAAAGGACATACATAGCTAAATTAGCTAATGGATTATAAGCTGATAATCATAACCACAATTCTCCTTTTATAGATGATTTCTCTTTTTCAATTTCTGTTTCATCAGCAGCTTTAGCGAGTTCCAAATCAAC